>CAUYSK010060905.1:0-49559 GCA_963575035.1 Avahi laniger
CAGAGGTCAGGGACGCTCCCGGTCTGGATTCCTTCTGGCTGCTGGGCAAGAGCCACTGGGGTTTTTCCACACTGGCTGGGCTGGAGGAGACAACCACAGTGTCGGTCACGTTCATGTTGGCTGCCAACAAAAGCTCCCTAGAAACCACTGGCTGCAAGGCAGGCCTGGGGGTGGCAGGGGCAGCCATTGCCCTCCAGCTGCATACGCCGTCCCCCAGGGCTGTGACCACCCCTAGCCCCACCTTAGAGCTGCCTCAGGCCCCTTCTACTAAAGAGGCTGAGGAGTCAAACTGGTAAGTTTAAAAATATTCTTCCCTGGAGACAGGAATGAGCTTAAGGGCCCAGGAAAGTGTAGCAGTAGCACATACCGTGGCTGGCCAGGACGAAGGCGACCTTGGCTTAATCCTCTCTGAATCCCCAGCCCTCTGGCTCGGGGGCCTTTCTTTCTAAAGTTCTGCCAGTTGCAGAGACTCCCCCTTCGCACCCAGCGGCTGCCCTGGTGTTTGCCTTAGCTAAGATCTAAGTTTCACTTTCCTCATTGGATAAAATCAAAACCAAAGAACTCCGGTGCTTTCCTTTGCATAGTTGCCGCAGAAAGGATTTCTCCCAGCTTCACTGACCACCCTTTTCCCCCAAAGGTCAAAGGTTTTAGCAGGCCTGACTCCACTCTTGGAGACCCATAAATTTCCCCAGTTAGTGGGTCTCACCTGTGGCGCTCCTGTGCCCCGCCCCAGACCTGCCCAGGTAGATCCTCCAGGGGAAGAGACTGGAGTAGTTTCTTTTTCAAGTGAATTTGCTGAGGAGGCAAGGACTGGGTCACATAGGTTTAGATTAGAAGCCCTCCGCTTTGCTAACAAGATAGATGGGGTCCTGCATACACTTCCAGACAAAGTTCTGGCTAAGCTGTTCCAGTTCTCACCTAGTCACCAGGTTCATCCCAGGAGGCGGGTAAAGCGGGCCCCACAGAGCACGGCTTCTCTCCAGCACCCAGTCCTCGTGTCTCTGTGGGTAGAACCTAGCCGAACAGAACTGTGGAGGAGACAGAATTAGTCTGTGAGAGAAGCCACCGAGGGGCGGAGCAGCCTGGGTGTGGCGGGAGCTCATTGCTGGAGAGGGACCATGTCACCGCGGACCTTAGTGGTGGACAAGGCCTGGTGGGGAGCTGGCTTCTACCACTGAGAGCTGCGTGGCCATGCTGGGTAATAACCTCTCTGAGACGCAGTCCCTTTCTTTGGACCCTGGGGAGAACAACAGTTCCTCCTTCAGGGTTGTGAGTCTTGTCTGCCATGAAGAACAGCAATCACTCAGCACAGAGCCTGGCACACAGCAAGCGCTCACTAAGTGCTAGCTAGTAGTATTAGGTTATTCAGTATGAAATGTCCGATTTCCTTAAGTACTAAGTTTGACAGTTCTTGTTTTATTTTTATTGTGAAAGTACATCCTCAGTCTTTCAATTGCACAGTTTGGCTTGCAATTATCTCTGAAAAAATTTTTTTAGAGCAAATTTTGTGAAACTATGGATAAGTCAAAAATTCATGTAATTTTCGAATATGAGTTCTGCCGTGAAACCAATGCAGCGCAGACAGCTCGAAATATCAACCAATTGTTTGGGAAGGATGTGGCTAATGAACGCACAGTACCTCGATGGTTTGAGAAGTTCTGTTCTAGTAATTTTTATTTTTATTTATTTATTTTTTTTGTTGCCCGGGCTAGAGTGCCGTAGCGTCAGCCTAGCTCACAGCAACCTCAGACTCCTGGGCTCAAGCAATCCTACTGCCTCAGCCTCCCAAGTAGCTGGGACTACAGGCATGCGCCACCATGCCCGGATAATTTTTTCTATATATATTTTTAGCTGTCTAATTAATTTCTTTCTATTTTTGGTAGAGATGGGGTCTCGCTCTTGCTCAGGCTGGTTTCGAACCCCTGAGCTCAAACAATCCACCCGCCTCGGCCTCCCAGAGTGCTAGGATTACAGGCGTGAGCCACAGCGCCCAGCCTGTTCTAGTGATTTTAATCTTGAAAATGAGCCACGTGGGCAACCTGAGACCAAGGTGGATAATGATGAGCTGAAAGCTGTAGTGGAAGCGAATCCATCTCAATCTATAAGTGAATTCGTAGCAAGATTTGACGTGATGACTCCAACAATATTGGACCATTTGAAACAAATGGGCAAGGTAGAGAAGCTGGATAGTTTAATTCCACATGAATTAAACTAGCTCAGAAGAGAAACTATCTCGAAGCTTGTCTTTCTTTGCTGTCACGACATAAAGGCGAACAATTTCTCCACCGTATTGTTACATGTGATGAAAAATGAATCTTTTTTAACAATCACAAGCGTTTGGCACAATGGTTAGATAAAGACAAAGTACTAAAACACGGTCCAAAATCGAATATTCATTAAAAAAAGCTAGTGGTGTCTGTTTGGTGGTCCAGCGCTGGTATTATCCACTGCAGCTTCATGAAACCTGGTCCATCAATTACAGTGATGTTGAGAAAGGTGAGATTTTTGTTCAGAAGTGCGCCCAGTGCCATGCTGTGGAAAAGGGAGGCAAGGACAAGACCGGGCCGAATCCCTGTGGTCTCTCTGGGCAGAAGAGAGGTCAGCCTGCTGGATTCTCTTACACAGACGCCAGTAAGAACAAAGGCATCACCTGGGGAGAGGATACACCCATGGTGTATTTGGAGAATCCCAGGAAGCACACGCCTGGAACCAAAATGTTCTTTGCTGACCTTAAGAAGAAAGCAGGAAGGGCAGACCTGACGGCTTATCTCAAAAAAGCTACTAATGAGTAACAATTGGCCACCGCCTTATACAAAACAGACTGTCTCATGATGTTTTTTATGTGTGTCATAGCTTAATTGATCTCATACCACAGAATTCAGATCATGAATGACAGAGTATTTCTGTTGTGCAGTTCTGATTTAACTAAGACTGGCTTTTGGTTAAATGAATATGATTAGTTGTTGGAATTTTGATAGTAATTCCAGTTCAGTAAATGCTGTCACTGTTTTCTCCTTCTAAAGATGTGATTGGACTTGATTAGTTATGTTCAACTTTTCACAGACACAGTAAATTGCCATCTCAGACCTATTGAAGATTGGTTTTATGTTCAGACTTATAGAACTAACTGGTTATGTGAATTTATTTAAATACTAGGGAAATCCCTTCACTGTCTCTGAACCAAGCAAGACTCACTGGTGTTCTAATTTGTGTTCATTAGCCTGTTAAAAGCAAGAGCTGGAGATAAGGTAGCAATGTCTACTTGATATTTTTGGTCTTAACTATGCCAGTCTAATTCCCTGTATCTACAAAAATGCTGCCTTTTACTTATTGAAACGCATTTGAGTGTGGTTTATGTGAAATATCAAACAAAGAAAATTTCACACTTAAAAAAATAGACAGACATGGTCCCAACACACACAACTTACAGGGTAGAGGGTCTTAAAGGGACATTTCACTTTAAAGTAACATAAGAAGATAGCGTTTGTGCTTGTTTTTAAAGTGACAGAGGAAAAGAGCTGTGGGGAAAAGCACGGGTTTGATTCAGATGAGACTTCTGCCTGTGACCCCTCTTTAGACTCAGGCTGTTGGAGCAAGAACCGATTACAGAGGTCCCAGAAAAGGGGTGTGCATTACCCGGGCGGCAGAGCCTTCAGCCTCAGGACAAATAATAATGATAGCCCTGCGCCGGCCCTGGTGTGTTCTAACAGCTTGGAGACCTGGAACTACTCTCAGTTCTGTCAACTTCCATATCCCTCCCTACCTCAGATGTCCCAAGTTTCTCCCTAAAATCCCTCCTATACCTGCAAACTACAAAGTGAAGCACAATTAAGTGGATTTGAGCACAAAAAGAGAAGGGAGCGGTGCAGAAGCACAGCCTGCTGCTCAGAGCTGAAAGGTGAAGCAGGGCTGGGCCCAGGCTCCTGGGGCGGCTGAGCTCCAAGCGGCAGGGCCAGGAAGGGCAAGGGGTGGCGACGGTGTTCGATGTGCGGGTTTTTCCAATCCACTCAGTAGCCCTTTCCTTTCTTAAACAGGGACAAGAAGAGAGGGTTGGGTCAAGTGAGAGGGGCTGAAGGTTAGCTGCTGGAGAAGAGCAGAATTAAAGGCACTCGGCCAGCAACCTGCTCTGCCAAGATGCTCGCGAGTCATACAGAGGGAGAAGGGGCTCCTGGTGTGGGACATGCAGCTCCTTCTCAAGTGCCATTCGAAAGAGCCTCCAGCACCCAGGAGGATATTGTTGAAACAAAGCCTCCTGCTTTTGTGGCATGGCATTCCTAGAGGCGGGGGAGGGAGGCAGCAGGAAAGAACAGAGCTCCACAAACACACCCCAGATTTGTAGACAGCTTAGAAACCAACCGGTTCGGAGGTGCCTTTCACCTTCCTTGTGGCTGGTGTATCTGCAAGTGTTGGCACTGACTTCGTTTTGAGTTTTAAAATGGTAGTGAGAGGACAAGCTTATCTCCACCTTATCTTCTGGTGGAGAAGGATAAGCCCTGGCTCTACTCTCAGCTCCACCATTTTCCCACAAGAATTGTTAGACAAGTTACTTCACCCTCAAGGAAACTTAGTTTCCTCTTCAGCAGACTGGGGTTACCACCACCTACTTCAGAGTTGCTGCCCTTAAGTGAGATGCTAAAAGGGCCTGCGTGGTACCTAGTAGGTAGTTACTGGGTTGCTCACACAGGTTAGCCTGTACACGTCACAATACAGCAAAGAGGCTATCTCTGGAGGACTGTAATCCTCATGCTTTCTGTCCCAAAGGATCAAGAAAGCACTTGAAGTCAAGCATTTCTTTTTCTTCTACCCAGCCAAGGGCAGAAGTTAGATAGAAAGACACCCCGGAAGCGTGTCCACAAGAAAAAGAAAACAAAACAAAGGGCGAGGGTCACTGGAAAGACCTCTTTGTCACCCAGCTTCAGTGGTTTCTTTCTTGGAGGTTCCTAGAACTTTAATCTCACAATTGAGATGAAAGATTGCCACTCTCATCTCAGAACTGAAGCACCGTGTTGCTCAATTATCTACTTGTACCTAAACATCGACTGCCATGTGAGTTGTATTTAACTCGGGCTAGTTTCGACTCCAGGGGCCTCATGAAGCAAAACCCTGCAGCTGGTTCGTGAAAATCTTACTCGTTGATGTTCTTATTGTTACAATTGACAATTTAATTCTAAAAACATGGATTGTGTTGCATATAATTCATGCACAGAAAACAATAAAAAATAAATTAGGAAGGACTGTTTTTGTTTTAATAAAACACCATGGCCCCAGGGAAAAAATTGTATCTTCTAGTGTGGCAGTCAATATGTTAAACTCTCATCCCTCACAAGGCCATGGGCCATGCTCAGTGCCAGTATTGTCAGAGTCATGGTGGATGTAACACTGGGGAGGATATTTAGCCTGTGAGTGACCCCAGCTGAGGTACAGGTGGTGGTGGGATCCTACACACTTGCTCACCATGGGGATGAACCCTTTGTTCTTAAGCAGCATAGAAAATGGACTTCTGGAACAGTTCTAAAAAAGATAATAGCCCTTTCTCCAAGGCTACAGAGATTCCAATACAGTTTCTAATAAGAAAACAAATCAGCAAGTATTCTCATCACTCTGTGAGAGAACATAGGAAACCCTGATCCGGACTCAGAGTCTTATTGGGGAGATGACTTAGCAACCGTAAACTGAAAAGCAACATAACAGGTGAAGCTGTTTCAGTTAAGGGATGTCAAGATAGAGACAGAAATAGTGAATGAAGCCAGGTGTGGTGGCTCACGCCTATAATCCTAGCACTTTGGGGGGCTGAGGTGGGAGGATCACTTGAGCCTAGGAGTTCTACGCTAGCCTGGGCAACATAGCAAGACCCCCACCTTTACCAAAAAAAAAATTAGCTGGGCACAGTGGCACACACCTGTAGTCCCAGTTACTTGGGAGGCTGAGGCAGGATTGCTTGAGCCCAGGAGTTCAAAGCTGCAGCGAGCTATGATTATGCCACTGCACTCCAGTGGCAAAGCGAGATCCTGTCTCTATTAGGAAAAATAATAGTAAATGAGGAAAACAGGGACAACCTCTTCTGGGTCTATATGAGGATCCAGAAGGCACAGGCAGAAAAAACTGCTCTGAGAAACAAGTAGGGCTGTTGCAAGAAAAGGCTGCCATTTCGTTAACAAGATCCCATTAAACAGATGCTGTATAGCTTTCTAAACAGCAATCCAACCTCTTGCATGCACTCGGTACCCTGGCTAAGAGCATCCAATTTATGACTGAGCTGCAAGCAATTAACACTTAGCTCATAAATTCCTGCAACAGAGAAACCTCAAGAATATCACACCTTGACCGTCTTGTTGCTCCTGGAACTCTACAAATAAGCTGGGGTTTGAAAAACTAGACTGAAAAAATGGAGGAGTTAGCATGTGTCAAGGGCCCCCTCTAGTGGCTCTGGTAAAAAAACGAAGTAACTTGAGATTTAGGATGCAGGGAGAAAAAGTAGCAGCACAGACAATGCCGAGGAAAGCCTCAACCACAGCAACCTTTGCAGCCATCATTTCTAATTCTGCGGTGGTATGATAGATTCTTGTGTTTGAAAACCTCTCCTAGAGAAGACTCTGCCTTAGAAGTGTCATGGGCCTTTACTACATTACTCATTAACTGCCTCTGTAACGCCAAATGATTTGGTCTTAAACCCATGTTCTTCAAGTTCAATTTTCCATGGTGTTTTTTTTTCTTCTCACCTGTATGTACATCCATGTTGCCAGACTTTATGATCATTTTTAATGTATGAATAATTTTGGGCTTATTAATGAGGCTAATGCAAGACTTCTTATCATTGCATACAATGTGCTTGATAACCAACTTGCCAGGCACTGATCTGAACCACATAGAATCCATAAAAGGTAACATTCAAATGCCAATGTCTCTTTGCAATACACTAACATCAACCAATGTGAGGACCTGAGAAAGGAAACATATCCATGTTCTCCTTGCAAACCTTATCTCTATGCTGCCTCATGTCCCTGTGCAACTACTGGCTGCCACAAGGGCTCTTACACCCAGCAGACTCTCTGTCTCTAGGAAGGGGTCAGATTTATGGAGCAATGTTGGCATCTTTCATGCAGAAGACTGGCAGCCAGGAGTAATCCAGTCCCCCTAGGACATGGAGACAAGTGATCAGAGTGTACCTAAATAGGTGAGGTCGAAAGAAAATAGGGGGGGGAAGAGCAAAGGAAACCAAAAATGGTGGTGACTCATGCCCCTAAAATCTGTTTCTCTGTAATGTGGAGGATCAATCAACACTGTACTCATGATACATCTCCCCATATTCACAGCTAACTTTGGAGAAACAAAGAGCTAATGCAGTAGAACATCTGCCCGACTGAAGCAGGAAAGCCAGGACTTGGTTCTGGCTCTGTCATTTATTAAGCTGTTTGTGCTCACTTACTCATTTGCACTTCAATTTTCCTCATCTGTAAAATGAAAGTATTAAACTACAAAATTTTATATCTCTGCATTTAAATATATCCTAACTCTCAAGGTTCTCTGATATTTTTAGCTTAAAGTGTAGACAGGAAAGCCATATTTAAGAGGACATGCTCTTGCCAAAATAATGTTCCTTCTACAAATGTTAACTCAATCAACCCACTTTATCAAGAATTACATAATGTGACCAAAATAAACGCTGTAACACATTTCCAGGCAAAAGACAATTGAAATAGATTGTTATTCCTTCCCCCAGATGAAAAGGAGGAAGAACTACCTGTTTCTCAAAAAACATGAAACTAAGGGAACAAGGAACTATTGCTAAATCTACACACAAACATAGAGGATAATTTCCACCTAATTATATATAATCGAAGAACATAAAAGGAAAAAATCTTCAAGTAGATAAGGACAGACTCCCCTAATTTCCAGGTAGTAGGTTAACACTTTGTTGTAACCATTTTTAACTGCATTAATGTGCAACTGGTTTCCATTTACTCTGCTTAACAAATCAGACTCAGCACAAATATGCAAATTAATTGTGTTCCAGAGTAAGAAGATATACCTGAGTAAAAGGTAGAGAATGAATATTATTTCTACTCTAACAAATCTTTAAGACAGAATATACTCTCTGCACCTGTGTGGCAAGCATTCCAACAAGTGGAAGCTGCACCTTGTGTGAGAAGACAATTTGCTGGGTGACAATGAAGTCTGAATACTATTCACTTTTTCTGAACACCAGTAATTCTCCCTTTGTGGAGAATAAATTGCATCATATTCTAAAATTACTTTTTCATTTATTTTAATAGCCAAATCTGTAACCCACTTACACTAATGCTAACCATTTCGTATTTTACATTATTTTTAAATGGTATAAAAATTACACAAAAAGCCTTATAAATATTTACATTCTGATTTCTGGCAATCTATCTTGGGAAAATAATCCTAAATGTCCAAAGTTTTATGTGTAAAAATATTTATCAGTTTTTGGTTTTGGTACTTTAGCCAAAAGGTAACATTCTAGGCCTCCAATGGGATAAATAAGTTATGCTACTTCTATTTGACGAGTATTATATGGCTGTTAAAATTTTGTTTCTGAAGAATTTAAACAGGAATATTTTATATTACTAACTGAAAAATCCAGGATATAAAGTTATATACTTGGTATAAACGTAAGAACAACCAACCATAAAATTTTGTATAAACATTTGAAGGCAGTGCCCCAAAAGTTAATAATGGCAGTCTGGCTGGTAAGGGCATTAAAATATATACATCCTTCAAATCTACTATGGTAAATGCAGTGCACTTGTAACAGTACTAAGAAAATCCCAAAGTGGAAGAATCAGTCTTACTCTGACAAGAGGACTATCCAGCCACAAAACGGCACTTTAGAATTTCTTATGAATCACTGGCTAATATCTTGGGTAGATTTCTGTCCTTCTTCTAAGTTTCTGAGTTGACTAATCATGCCCAGGATTTTCACATTTTTCTATTCCTTCATTAGAATTACTAATTCATGATTAATATAGCAAAAAATATGGGTTTTTAAAACATTTGTATTGTTTCATTATTTAGGTGCTTTATTGTTACAAATTCACTGAAGTTTCATTATACTGTTTCCTTGGGGAGATGCTTAAAAACGTATTAAGAAGTTCTGGAATGATGCTGCCTTTAACATCCCTTGAATTTGAGTCTTAAATGGAAGTTACCTTACACCAAATTCCATATTATAAAGGGTTGGTCATATAAGAACAAAGCTATAGATCATAAACTATACACCAACCTTTTTAGCCTCAATAGGAATTTAATGACTCATAATGAATATTCTTGGGTAAATGCACAGGAAAGTTAGTAGGAACATTAGACAGATGTCATGGTTATATAATTATTTGAATGGAGCCTTGGGTAGAACATACCTTATGCCAAATTCTCTGTTATAGAAGATCAGTTATAAAAAAGCCATGGGGTATAAATACTATACTGCGTATTTAAACTCTATAGATTCAGCTAGTCAAAATGAAAACTCAAATAGAATGCATATTTTTAAGTAAATTTAAAGTCTCATTAATATTTATTTTAAAAGTGCCTCTTAATGTACTTCTGGTTTCCACTAAGGGAAGAGTAGTTCCTAACAAACTTTCCTGTAGATAATAACTACAAATTTGGGGGGTGGGAGGGAGGTGGGAGAATCAACAAGAAAAAAAAATTTAAGGGAATTATGTTGGAAAAGAGAAATAAAACTGTCCCTTATTTACAGGTGATGATTGTCTATGTAGAAAATTTCAAAGAATCTACCCAAAAAAGCTACCAGATCTAATAAGGTAGTTTTCCAAGGTCACAGGAGAGCCCCAATGTGGGCTGTACTTAGTGACTTGCTTTCAAAGAAGAGAGTATGGAAAGGGAAAAAACGTAACTTTACAACGAAGAAACCTGGCAAACACAATGTTTGGGCAGATGATCAAGATAAACATTATCACTGGACGCGGTGAGAGTTGTAGGGCGGAAAAGCACACCTCAAATCATAGTTTGGGTGTGGCAAAGTCATAACATGTACCCAAAATGTTTGTACCCCCATAATATCCTGAAATAATAAATAAATAACTATCACTAATAATATGTACTGTTTTATGACGTGATGAGGATACCTCACTTCCGTGGTATTATTTCAACCCCAGTCTAACCATGAGAAAAACATCAGACAAACCTAAATTGAGGGACATTCTACAAAATATCTTCAAAAATTATTAAGGCATGAAAAACAAAGAAATTGTCACAGACCAGAGGAGATATGTTCCCACAGGAGCTGATTTATGTCCCCCTCTCCAAATTCACATGTTGAAGCCCTAACTCCCAATAACTCAGATGTAACTGTATGTGAAGATAGGGTCTTTAAAAAGGTGATTAAGTCAAAATGGGGCCTTACATCCAATCTGATTGTGTTCTCACTGGAAGAGACAACAAAAAAAAAAGGCATAAAATACTAAATTAGTCACAAAATCAATTATTTAATTGAAGCTATAAAAAAAGAGGCAGTACAACTGACAAAATAATTAGGAAAGAATATTTAGCATGTTTCAAAAGATTTAAAAGAGGAGCAGGACACTTTACAAAAAGCACAGGAAATAAAATTCTTAAACTATAAGTAGAAATGTAACATTACCGAGTATCTTATAAAATACAAAGACAGAAATATAAAAGGACTATGTATGTTATAAGTCTGAAAACTATGAATAATGACCAAATATTTAGGTTTAAATTTACAGTTTCTGGGTATGAGAATCGTATTATTATATACATCTTCCAAACCAGTGGGCAGTATTTTCCACTTAACCATGGGTGGTATCATCTTCTACAAAGTCTTTGGCCATCTCTGCTGTGATCACATCAATATGACTAACCTGAAGAACAATAAATGTTAAAAACAAAATCTGTTAAATCCTAAAGAAATACATAGTGTTTGCATTGTATAGGGTAATATTAAAAATATCCAGCTTATCACCTATATATTTTACATACTAAGCCAAATGATTCTGAAGCACTGACTGATACCTTTATTTACAATTGTGTTTGTTCAATGTGTGGGTTTAAAAGTATTCTGCATTTTAATGCTCTGAAGACATATGTAGACACCTAGGGCTAAACATTTAAACTACTTTTTTTGTTCAGTTTCTATTACTTTGCTATTTCATCAAAGAATCCTAAGGCTGGAAGATACCAGAAAGAGCTATGAAGTCCAGCAAAATATAAATGAATGTATGTAACTGTTAAAGATCACACATTAAAGCAATCTCAAAATGCCAATGAAAATAAAATCAATGTAATGAATGCTATAAAAAATTGCTAAACTTAAGTATTAAAAGTTTTTTTTTTACAAAGACATCATCATAAGATAACCAAGGACTAAGTTATCTTTTACTATTTAAGTAACATAAAACCAGAATCCAATAAATATAACAAAACACTAACAAACTTCATGTAAAATAAAATTACCTTATTTCTGAACTTTACACCATAAAACTTGTCAGCTGACTCAAGCAGTTCAGGCCTAAAAGTAGTTGTAATAAATTGAGCATGTACAGCAAGTTCCATAATCATATCTGTAAAAAAAAAAAATAGTAATTTAATAAGTTCTTCTTGGCAGATCTGAAAATTGAAAAAGCAACTATCTTTACTCTTACCTAAAATCCAAAACTGTCAAAACAGCCTGTGATTTTTATTTTTCATACATACATCTGCAAAAATTACCAACTTAATTTCTTAAATTAGTTATAAATCTTTAACCTCAATATCTTAAAGTTATAAAATATAAAGTTCTTATTTAACATAAAGAGGAAGCAACTTTTAACAAAGCATTAGTTAGGGCAAATAAGTTTTCTCACACAAAAAACAAAAACAAACTTCCTTCTGTTACCCATTCCCCAAAGACTTTTTTAACTTACTCGAGGTCAGAATTAGATTCTTTAAATATAGAATCAGCACTGTTTATGACAGGGACTGGTCTAACATTAAGAAAAACAAGTTTTAAAATGAGAAACTTCTGTATAAAAATTTAATTACAGAAGGATTTTCAACTGACTCAAAGAATTATAGCTATTTCTCACATAACTAAACTCATAGTCTAATACTTAACTTTTAAAAACCTGTAAAAAAGAAGTTATCTTACTTATTGAACATATAACCTGTCTAGTCCCCTGGAATATCTCAGACAACAAGATACCACTATAGAAGAGGTAAGCTATAATCTTTAAGCAAGTTCTCATTGGTAAGAACAAAACCAAAACTGTACCTGACACAGCCTTTCTGTGCTGAGCATCCAGAGCCTGGTCAATCTCATCAAACAAGTAAAAAGGAGCTGGGTCACATTTCTGAATGGCAAAAATCAGAGCAAGGGCTACCAAGGATTTCTGCCCACCTGAAAGCTGTTGCATTTCTCTCATTTCACCTTGTTTTCCTGTAAATGATACCTAAGAAAATATACTATGAGTTAACAACCCAAAGGGGTAGAATCACCATTATCTCTTTAAAATTGAATTGCATATAATGTACCAATTTAGATTTGCCAAAGACTTTATAAATTCTACTATGGTAATGTTCTGAAGAAAATGGTATGTAAAGGTATTTTACCCTAATTCCAACTCCAGTGAACTGGTCAACTGATGGGACACTGCTTTGTGACCCAGAACCCCTCTCACTTTCACCACTCCCTTCTCCTTCATCCTGAGACTGACTGCCCTCCACATCTCCTTTCTTCATCACCAAAGTAGCTTTGCCACCAGGTACTAACTTCTGGAATACTTCACTGAAGTTCTTGGAGACCTTAAAAAAAAAAAAGTCAATTCAAATATAAATTTTTCTTAAGTGGAATTATTCATACTACTGCTTAAAACAAAGACAAATATTTAAAAGCAACCAATTATTTCTTAATCTGAAGAACAAAAATAACAGATTGGATCCTCTTAAGAGCTGTGTAAAACATTTAAGTTACTGTATGTTAGCAACCTATATGGCTGGACTTGTTCAAGTGTTTTAGATCCACCTGTCAAGGGGGAAAAAAGCTTTAAAATCTTCACAAACTGAGTAAGAGCTGAAGCTTTTATCCTATGTGTATGTTTTAACTATAAACACAAACATACCTGTTTGAAAGTTAACTGAATAGCTTCATATTTTCGAAGTTCAAGTACATTCATCAGTTCCATGATTGATTTGTACCCCCTATCCAACTCTTCTTGTCGCTTTATTAACTTTTCTTTCTGCTCAGAGAAATTTACAAACTGATCTAAAGCTTTTTTGTTAACATGGCTATACTTCTTTAATTCTGTGTTGCACTGTTCAAGTTTTCGAAACAACTATAAAGAGAAAAAAATACGTATAAATAAACTCACATACAGAGCAATTTGCAACAAGACTTCAAATTTAAAATCACAAAGATTTACCTGTTTGAGGCTCAGCGTCTGGTACTTTTCAAATGCTTCCTGGGGAAGCGATCCAAGTTCTCGAATTTTCTTCATGCACTCTTCTTTCTTCTTTAATAGCATGCCTTGTCGATTTGTCATCTTTTCCAGTTCTTTAGTATCATGATTTATAGCATCCATGTGTTCTTTTTCCATGTTTTTCCAGCGCTCCATACTCTTCTGAAGCTCCTTAATTCCAGCCTCTGTTTTATCAATGGAATTGTCCAAATCTAAGATAAGGAAAAAACAAAATTAGGTTGTAATATCTATTTTAAAGCCAGAGTGTTTTATGAGCAAAGATTTTATTATAATAGTCATATCTACCAAAATAGATAGGTTTTAGGTTTTCGAAGTGTTTCTTTAAATTTTACTGTGAGAATTCATGAACTATTTAAGTCTGGACAAAATTAGGAGTATATATGAGTCACTGAAATATATGTTTCATTACTTAATGTTCATGTTTACAAAAAACTAAAAAATTATTTTCTTCTCAGCAACTAAGTGACAAGAGAAACGATTCAGATACCTCAGACTTCTGTCAATGAAATGAAAAATTTATGGTCTCTCATAAAATTTTCATGAACATTTCAACAAAAGTTACTATTTATAGTCAACTTACTATATTCCATTCACTATAAATTGTTCATGATGATGGAACAAAAAAATCATTAGTACATGTTTTTGCCTATTTGGATATTTTATAAAACAAGCCAAATACCAAAAAAATTTTACTATATAAAAATTCACCTTCTGATCGTGCCATAGTATCTTTCACTCTTTTATTGATGGCTTCAAGTTCTGATGTTGTGGCAGTGAGAACAGTACCCCCTTCTGTCTCTCTCAATTCATTAAGTTCCTGCAACACAAAAGAACTTATGAGCATTAAACTGCAAAATACAAATTTTGTTAGTTTCAAAATGTTAAGACTGTCAACAGTTTCTATAGCTGTTATTAAGCTTGAATAAACATTCGGGAAAACAAAAAAATATACATATTTCATATAATTGCAAATAACGTATCCATGGGCAGGGGAGTAATGATATAATTAATTGAAAATTTCTCAGCATCTGACTACTTCTGAGAAAATATTAACTAACATTTACTAAGAACCTAGATTGTATCAGGATAGCAATCATACAAAACAGGTACTACTATGCTTATTTTAGACAAGAGGACACTGAGGCTCAGAAATATTAAATGATTTGTCCAAAGTCATACACTAGGTGGCAGTGCTAGAACTCCAACCCAAGGCTCACAGACTGACTACTAGGCTTTCTGTCCCCCAAATTCATGCTTTTAATCAGAGCCTCTCATATAACCAATTTTAATAGGTTATAGTCATCAAACAACCCTCAAAAAAAGAACATACCTGTTCTACTTGGTCCAAGCGTTTTCTCAGATTCTCATTGAGGTAAGTCTCTACTCGAGTAATAATACCTTCTAATTTAATTCTTTCATTTAGCAACTGTCTGTTTTCCTAGAATTAAGAAGAAAAACCAGTTGTCTACATGAGCATGCATATTTCACACACAGGAATGCTGTTAATCTGCTGTCCTATTACTTTTGCTCAAATGAGATGAAAATAGACTTTTCTATTTTATACCCTTCCAAAAAGCGCTATACTTTCTTCATTTTCTCTCTTGTGCTTATCCATAATGCTAAATTTTTATGCCTGGTTCTTTTTATAAGGTGCTGTCAAAAATAGTTTTCTTTTCCCGTTTTTCATTTTTTGGACTCAGTGTTGTTTACATCTATGCATTAAAAAATCAAATATTAGAATGTTTACTCAAAACATTATTAAATCTTTAAATCATTATTAAACAAGCTCAATCTTGCTAGTACTAGCAATACTTACAACTAATAAGTAATGGTAACTAAATAAGATAGGAGAAAATGAAGATTTCTTATATAATCCTAACACAGCCAGTATGGCATAGAGAAATTTATTCTTACAGGTATTCAGTCCAAGTATCATTTTTATGTTTCTCAATGTTCTTTTCTTTCACATTCTTTTATTTAGCAAAAAAGACACCTTTCATAATAGCCAATTATCAATGAAAATTTTTTCCCGGCAAATTGTACTTGCCTGCTGAAGTTGACGAATTTCATCATTCAGTGCATCTACTCTCTTCTGATCTTCCAGACTAAGTTGAGAAAGCAAATCAGTTCCCAGTTCTGCTTTCAATGACTCTCTGGTGGACTCCATAGCATGCAAACTTGCCTCCAAACTTTGTAAGCTACGTTGCTATATGACAGGTTTTCCATTGATTATTAAAGATATTAGTCATTGTATTACTTTTAATAGTAAAATATATTATACTAATAGTAAAAAACTGGAAACAATCTGTATTTGATATTAGTAAGCTAAACAAATAATTATATCAACTCAAATATTAGGTACCCATTAAATTTGGCAATTAGGACCATGTTGCAACAAGAAAAATATTTATGATGCAATACTATGGGGGTGTGTGGAACAGATCATATCCCATGATTAAACTAAAATCTTCATAAGGTATATTCTTAAGAATAAAAAGTTGCAAGAGGCAGGGCAAGGCAGCGCATGCTGGTAATCTTAGTACTTTGGAAGGCCAAGGTAGAGGGATCACTTGAGATCCCGAGTTTGAGACCAGCCTGAGCAAGAGCGAGACCTCATCTCTACAAAAAATAGAAAAATTAGCAAGGTGTGGTAGAGTGCACTTCGTAGTCCCACCTACTCGGGAGGCTGAGGCGGGAGGATCACTTGAATCCAGGAGCTTGACTTGCAATGAGCTATGATGCTGCTACTGCACTCTAGCCCAGATGACAAAGCAAGACTCTGTCTCTCCCCCGCCAAAAAAAAAAAGTTGCCAGAATGTATTGGGATGGTACAATTGTGGACCCTTTATTTTTTTCACCTCTTCGTTGTTTTAGTACTATTGATGTAGTGATGTAAAAGATTTGTCAAAACTGCTTCAAGTTCATGAGACAAATGATATATTATCACTTATAAGTTTGCTTTCTACTCATTTTAATACAATCTGGACAAAATGCAATCAAATATTCAACTAATTCCAGAGTCCTTCCAGACAGAAAAAGTACTGACAAATTAAATACTGATGGTCAGACAATACTATTGTGCCGTATCTCAAAATGCCTATTTATCCAATGAAGGTGACAAATTTGAATGCAGCCAACAGGAGACTCTGGGTATCCATGGACGTGAGTACAGATGTAGATATCTAACAGTGTGGGTACGAACAAAAATGGAACATATAAAATTCAAAGATAACATATAATTCACCCCAATTAATCTATAATAAACATCATACTTACGAACCTTAGGCATAAAGGTTTTCTCTGACTGCTGCCTCTTCTCTTTTAGCATCTTCATTTCTGATAATATGCTATCTCTGGATGCTTTAAATTTCCTTTGCTGGGTCTCTATCTGTTGCATTTGGTTCATCAACTGATCAATTTCATTATTAATCCATATACAAGGCTAAGGAAAACTCTCTCCAGGTTGTAAATACTATCACATATTCTAAATTCTCTTCAGTTCTTTATTAACACAACACCTTGTATCCCCTTTTCTTCATCCCTAAATAAGTTATGTCCTCACATTTATGGACCCTAACAATACTGAACTATACTACCCTAAATGTGTTCAATCATAAACAAAGCTCAAAACATTTTACCCCACCATTTCACTCTAAAAATAACATGTGTACTATTTTACGAGTAGCTAAACAAACAAAAAAAAACTCTTGGAAAACCCTAAAGGAAGCTAAGTGAAATCTAACAATATATTTTTTAAAATACCTTTTCATCCAACAAGTATTTACGGTCTTATCTATTATGCTTAAGGCCCTATGGTACTTTAGGAAGTTATGTATGAAAAGTAGGTCTTGCCCAATGTGGAGAATAATTCAACTAGCTGGATTATCAAATACAGGAAGATAGCTTGGCATATGCTGTCAACATCCTTTTTTCTTAGTATTTCCCCAAACTTTCTTTGCCAAACATCTTGCCAAATTTAGGCAGTTCTCATAGTGTGATATGCAGACCTGGGCAAGGTCAAAGCTAAGACGCTTGTCTTTTTCTCCTTGCTGTTGCTTGCACTGATGACACAGAAGCTATAGACTTGTAGTTAAAAAAAAAAAAAAGACATGCCAGTTTCACTTAAGAATGTCCCTGAAGCAGTAAAAATCATTAACTTTATTTTTTTTTTGATGTTCCAAGGACTTGTATTTTTAACACTGTATGACAAAATGGGAAGCACAAAGTATTATACTTCTGCCTTATACCAAAGCATTATGGTTGTTCTAGGAAAATGCACATGCACGACTGTTTCAAATGTGAGCTGAACTAGCCACTCTTCATGTAGCATCATTTTTATATGAAAGAACAGCTGTGTTTACTCAGACTTGGATTTCTGAAAGCCATTTCCTCCACTAACACTAAATCTGCACCAAATAACTTCAAGATAGTAAAATCTGCTGGGCACGGTGGCTCCTACCTATAATCCTAGCACTTTGGGAGGCTAAGGCAAGAGGACTGCTTGAGGCCGTAAGTTCAAGATCAGCCTGAGCAAAAGCGAGACCCCATCTCTACAAAAAAATAGAAAAATTAGCCAGGTGTGGTGGCCCATGCCTGTAGTCCCAGCTACTCGGGGGACTGAGGCAGGAGGATCGCTTCAGCCCAAGAGTTTGTGGTTGCAGTGAGCTATGATGCCACTGCACTCTAGCCGAGGAGACAAAGCCAGACCCCGTCTCACCAAAAAAAGAAAAGTAAAATCTAATGGACATTTTTCAATCCTTATATATTTGACTTCTGTACTGTATGTGGCATTACTGATGTTCCCAACATCTTCTTTGTTCCAACACTATCCAGGTTTTCCTTTTACAATTCACTGACCAATCCTTCTCAGTTTCCTTTCTTTGCCCAATAATCTTTAATTTTGGTGTTTCGGAGTTTTCTTTCAAAAGTGACTCACTGGTATTAGCTATCAATAGTTAAGCAAAGGATCAATATTAAAATAGCTTTTAGCCTTTTCCCTTAGTCTTCAAAAGTTAAACAATCATAAGCTCCTGTGCTTAAATAAAAATCAAAGTGAAAGGCATGGAATTTTTTCCTCTACTGTTTGTCTGAAAAAAAACACATCAACACACAAAAGATTATAGACTGTAATCAAAACGCAGTTCTTTCTCTATAGTAGCCATCAGTAAGCACAAAATAAAAAGATATTTTCAATATTTCTGCGCAGATTTTCATTGAGCTTTGCTTCAAGCTCACCTAATTCTTCTTCTGCTTTTCTGACATCTTTTTGTAATTCAAGTCGAGACTTCCTTGTATCATAATAACCTCCAGTTAGAGCACCCCGATGACTGACTTGGTCACCTATAAATAAAACATAAGAAATGTAATAATTCCGTATAACAACTTCTTTATTCAATGATGAATTTACTTATATCAAAAAACTAATCTAAAGGTTTTAACTGCATAATGAGAATTAAAAAGTTATATATTTAAGTCACCCTGAAAATATTTCTTTCCAATGCTAAAATTTGCAGTTTTAAAAAAAATGTATCTTCTAGGTAATCCTGAATATCTGCCAAAAAGCAAGGAAGTGCTGAAGACTAATGAGGATATGTCAAGAAGACACAGGAGCTAGCCTGGAATTCCCACTGCTCATATTTGGGAAAACCTGAGCATCAAAAATAATGACGATGTGATAACACACTGAATTTTAAAAAGGAATCCATGAATCACAGTGATACTTTTTTAAATAATGAAAGGAGAGGGCTTTTCATTACAGAAGAGTGACTGCTAATAAATGTAGACACAATGACAGAATTTAAGAATCATCATTTTGAAACCCCCACTGTAATAACTAATTCAGGAAAGGTCAATAAAAAGTGCTAAAACTGCTGGTAAAAAAGATGTCGGGGAACCTGATATTCATAAAGAATAATCCCACATATCACTCATTAATTATAAAGGGGAAAAGGCACTTTTACAACTGAGATCTACTAGTGATCCAACAGCATCACTAACAATGGCACACATTACATGATGGAATAAGTATGTATCGCTCATTCAGCATGCAGGCCAAGAATGCTTAACCTGAATCTAATGATGAGGAAGCAACAAGACAAACGCAGACTTTCTGTAAGATAGTCCATTTCATTGTGGGGAGCGGGTTAGGAGGAGAGGGGAGAGACACAAGAGGAACTGTCCTATATTTAAAGAATCTAAAGAGAAGACATTGCATATACCCTTGATTGGATCCTAGACAGAAAAATAATTTAGAACAATTGAGAAAATTTAAATGTGGATACTTTTTAGATAATATTATCTGGTTAATGTTAAGTTACTTTGGTATAACAATGATACTGTGGTTATACAAGAAATTGTCCTTATTCTAAGGAGATGCATGCTTAAATTTTACCAATAATATGACATCTTTTACAATTTATTCTCAGATGCTGAGTTCAACAACCAACAACAAAATGTACATATATACAGATAAAGCTGGGGGCTGGAGTTTGACCTTCTTTCGTCAACAAATCGATCATAAAGAGAAGGAATAAACAAAAAATGAGGACAGGTGAACCTATATACTGCGGGTTCTTAACCTGGATTCCACAGAAAATATTCAAGAGATCTATGACTTGAGTGGGAAAAAATTTTACATCTTTATTTTTACTAACCTCAAAATGAAATTTAGCATTTCTTTCTATAATAAAAAGGACAAGAACCACAGTAGTATTTTTAGTACTCATAACTTTGTAACCAAGAGAAATGAAAACTATTTTCGTATCAGATCACACTTGTCACAGATCTCAAAATGTTGTTTATATGCATCAGTACTTCAAAATTATGGTAGTTATTAAACCCACCATTAAGTCTTATTTTTAAATACATTAAAGAATTACTATGTTATATTTTTAAAAATACTGTGATAACCATGCCAATATAACCTGTTTCTTTTGTGATCCAAAGCAGTTTATCTTATGCATTTAAAAATTTTGAGAAAGGGTCCACAGGCTTCAAACCGCCAAAGGAATGCACAGTGCAAAAAAGGTTAAAAACTCCTGCTATAGACCAAATGATTACATTTAAGAGATTTACTTCACTAAATATCAAGTATGAATCCTGTTTGGACTCTTACTTCAACGATTTAAAAAATGATAAAATAACTGGACATGAATTTTCAAATACTCTCTTTTATTTCCTTTCTTCCAAAAGCTCTTCTGGAATTCAAATACTCTTAAAACCAAAATGACTCTGAATTAATGTATAAGATACACTCATCAGACATGCATACAGCTCAAGTGACATATTATTATACAGCTTTTTGTATGTGTTAATGATCCATTAGAATTCATTTGTTCAAAGTTAAGAATTACTATTACAAACCTTCCAGAGTAATGCAGTCCATAGTGAAAGCACGGGCCAGCTGAGTTGAAACTTCCATGCTACGACAAATAAGCGTCTTGCCAAACACATGTTTGAAAGCTTTGTCAAATCTGGGATTGTACCTCAGTTTACTGATCATAGGAATAGCATCCTAAAAACAAACATTTTGTCAGCAAGCAAAAACATCATGAGTTAATTAAAAACTGTTAGCAGAATTATAAATTACATCTTTAAAGAAATGCAAATAAACACAAATGCCATTATATTTCAAAATTACTGGTTTTTATGCTGATGAAGTTAGAATAATCATTCTACTGAAATATCCCGGAAATTTTCTTCACATGATCATTAAGGTTTTCAAATAGTACAGCACAGTGCTAAAGAGTTTAGTGGCTCTGAAGCCAGACTGTCTAAGTTCAAAATGCTGGTTCCACCATTCATCATGCATTCTGGACAAGTTGCTTAACTTCTCTAGATAACGGTTACTTTATCTACAAAATTACAATAATAACAGAACCTTCCTTCTAAAATTGTGAAGACTAAATGAGTTGATATATGTGAAACACTTAGGAGAGTATAATATCTCTCACACAGAAGAGCTAAATAAATGTAAATAGTATTTCCCCCCAAGGTTTTAATTTTATATATTAGTTATCTAAATTAGATATTCAGAAAAATTTTTTCAGATAAAATTTATTTTCATTTTTCCTCTCTCCTAAGCTGTTAGAATAGGATTTTTAAAATTTTTAAAATTATGAAATATATCCTACATGCAGAAAAATGCAATAAACAGGGTAAGCTTAATAGAGAGAACACCAATATAACCACCACACAGCACAAGAAACAGAACACTGACACAAGTGTGCTCCATTCCTGATCACACAGTGGTTACATACAGTGGCTACCTGATGGAGGTGATTGCTATTGTGATTCTGTGCTAAGAACACTTCCTTGTACTTCTTCCTAGTTCTATCATTTTAGTCCTGTTATGTAGAATAACTGAAACCAAGCTACATGCATTCTTTTGTGTCTTGTTTCATTCACACATTGTGAGATTCAATTTTTCCTCCCCAAAATTTCAAAGGTAATTTGCAGATCTGAAAACAAAAAACTGGACCCTTCAGTAGCTTATAAGATTAACATTCCACTTAAATTACTGATCCTCCACATACGGTTTCAGCTTTAACGTTAGAGGATGGTAAAATCAGTTGCTACTACCATCAACATTCTGAAGTAACTCAAAACAATTACAACATTTCTTTAGGAAGGGTGTCTGAAGAATATTTTTTTTTTTTTTTTTTTTTTTTGAGACAGAGTATCACTGTGTTGCCCGGGGTGAGTGCCCTGGCATCAGCTTAGCTTACAGTAACTTCAAACTCCTGGGCTCAAGCGATTCTACTGCCTCAGCCTCCCGAGTAGCTGGGACTACAGGCATGTGCCACCATGCCCGGCTGATTTTTTCTATTTATTTTCAGTTGTCCAATTAGTTTCTTTTTTTTTATTTTTAGTAGAGACGGGGTCTCGCTCTTGCCCAGGCTGGTCTCAAACTCCTGAGCTCAAACAATCCACCCACCTCGGCCTCCCAGAGAGCTAGGATTACAGGCGTGAGCCACCGTGCCCGGCCTTGAAGAATATTTTTAATCCATCTAAAATATACTAGCTAGTAACAAAAGCAACATTATCTTTCACAGTCTGTCATTTTGTTGGCTATTTTTCATTTAATTTACTATTTTAAAACTATATCCAGAAAACTTTACAATATTCACTTCATATGACAGTTCCTCAGGGATTCTTCTCCAACTCCCCAACCTTAATTTTGTCACACACAGAAATGCTCTCAAAGTATCCTATCCTTACACATTTTAACACTTCACACATTTGCAATGATTTGTCTCATGTCTGGGCTATGACTTCTGTTTCCCTCCTCAACCCCACCCAGCGCTAACTATGCTCCATAAGAAGAAAGGCATGTTTATCTCACAGATCAGTAAATCCCAGCATACAGTGCCTGGGCACTAGCAGATGTTAAATAATCTATATAATAAAAAGTAACTCAATGAAAGAGAGATCTTAACACATGTTGACTCACATTGGTTTCAGGATAGGCAGTATCCCTGACATCTAACTTGTTAAGAGGCAGAAAAGTGACCTCTCCAGGAAGATTCATTTTATTAAACTCCATTAAAATCTTTGTGCTGACTTCATCTGAATCAACAATGTGATAAAATAACCTACATATAAACAGAATAAAACACACCTTCGTTAGACTTTAAAGTGTTATAAACATTTAAGCATCAAACAATTCACTTTTTTCTATACAACCCAATTTGTATTGGGGGGAAAAAAAAGACTACTTAGAAAATTCCAATGATGGGATGGAGAAAACCCAAAGAGGATAGTTTCTACAATTAGGAACAAGTACTTAGCGTCTACTTCTTTAATCAGACAGTTAAATAAGGAAGCAAGGATACAAGAAGATAATGGAAGACATATTCTACTAAAAGTACAGAGAGTTGTTTCTTAGGTTATTCCTAAGCTTATTCCTAAGGCTATTCCTTAGGTTATTCCTAGTCCTTCTTTCCTTCACCTGTTTCCAGCAGTGACTTCCACGCATGTGTAGAAAGCTGGCTCACATTCAAAGTTATTCATTACAATGCCATGATAGCCATTTTGAACATGCTGGTTTATTCCTTTCCGACGAAAGTGATCTAGCACTTTGTTTATGCTGTCTATTCCGTTTAAAATGGCCTGTAAATTGTTTGAAGTGAAAATATTAAAATAATATCACCAATGGCACTCCTGCTAAGAAATAAGCCCATTAACTCCAGACATTTTAAAATATATTAAACATCCTCCCCAACAAACACATCACCTCCTTGCAATATGGCAACTACGTGTAACATCTTATATTACAGGCTCTGTTCTATGACACTAGTGTTAAAAATCAAAAGTGCTATCATTAATAGTAAGGGTAGTAATAAGGCTGCTTATATAATCACTATTGTTTCATATTTATAGAGGACAAGTTATTTGGACTGTACTCTCCTATTTATTACCTTCAGGTAATAAACCAATGACCTACAGCTTGAAAGCTAATAAATTTTTGTGTTATGACTGTTTTAATGACTCACTGTATACAGAGGTAATGAAAAGAACCTGCCCACCTTTCCTGTTGCCGCTCTAAGAAGTTGCTGCTTCTTTTCAAGATCTTCTCTTTTAGCAGCAAGTGCCTGCTGTTCTGCATTCTCCTCTCTCCACAAGTAACTAATCAATAAAAGTTAGACTGTCTTTAATTTTAAACACGTAAAAAGATGCAGTAACAGTACACAGTTCAGAATAAAATACTGAAAACAAACTTGAACAGTTAATTTGTAATTTAAAGACCATGTGACAGCCAGTAATCAGCATTACTCAAAAAGTTAAGGCAAAAAAAATATTAAGGCATTTTTTAGTCTATACGAACTTTCTTTCACTTTGTAATTCATCTTTCTTATTTTTCACTTCGTAATATTTTCTGTCCAGTTCTTCTACTCGAGCTTTGACTTCATTAAGATCCTGGTCCAGTTTCTACGGAAATAAAAATAATTCAAACTTAAAATCCAATTTCATCAAACTTATCAGTGGTTGTAAAAGGATTGGGGAGGAGGAAGCAAAAGGTGAGTAAGGGAGGAATTGCCAAGGGGAATGGGAAACATTTTTTGGTAATAAACATGTTCATTATCTTAACCATGGAGATGGTTTTGCAGGTGTATATGTGTGTCAAAACTCATCAAATGATACACTTTCAGTATGTGTAATTTATTGTATGTCAATTATACCTCAATGAAACTGCTGAAAACCCCAATTTCAATTTTTAAATATCTTTAGGAAAAAAAAGCACATAACCCTGAAAACACAAACCATAAAATGAAATACTCTATAAAACACTGCTAAAATAATTTGTTAATTACTGATCTAAACCTTACTATTTCTATAATATACGTGCTAGGATTTTAAAAGAAAAAAATACATTCGCAAAATCTCAAAACACTGCAATGCATACTTTTCATACTGTCCCCTCTACACACACACACACACACACGGAAAATAGAACACAGTGCCGGGCACTGTTCTAAGAGCTGGGAAATCATCAAGCAAATCAAACGAAAATCCTTGCCTTTGTAGAGAGCAATAAAATAAGCAAGATAAATCTGAAGATTAACCAGTCTTTGAGGGGGGTACTTCAAATTGTGCTTCATGAGATATTAATAATTACATTCTCTGTTTGTAACCAATTATTATTATTTTTTGAGACAGAGTCTCACTCTGTTGCCTGAGCTAGAGTGCCGTGGCATCAGCCTAGCTCACGGCAACCTCACCCTCCTGGGCTCAAGTGATCCTCCTGCCTCAGCCTCCCGAGTAGCTGGGACTACAGGCATGTACCACCATGCCCAGCTAATTTTATATAATATATATATATATATATATTTTTTTTTTTAGTTGTCCAGCTAATTTCTATTTTTTTTTTTTTTTAAGTAGAGACAGGGTCTCGTTCTTGCTCAGGCTGGTCTCAAACTCCTGAGCTCAAACGATCTGCCTGCCTCGGCCTCCCAGAGTGCAAAGATTACAGGCGTGAGCCACTGTGCTCAGCCTATAACCAATTATTAAGTAAATATCAAAGTAATCACAAATACTCCCACAGAGTACTAAAAGGTATTAGTTTTTAGTAGTAATGTGACAAAAGCACAGGTACTACATAATATTCTTTATCTTATTCTGTCAACTCATTAGGGCAATGTGAATCTTATGCTTAACCAGCTTCTGTTCAATCAGAGCTTCTGCCAAAGAATGGGGGTACAATAAGGGCACAAGTGACAATAAATCAAACCAGTCAATTTGCCTATTTATGAGGATTTCTAATGTCAATAAAATTAAATGGAACTAAAGATTATAATATACTAAAAGTCTGGAATATATACAAAATATATATATAATTAAATTTATCATGATTTCTATCCTTGCATCAGATGAAACAGAATCAAAATATTTTGCTCAAATTTTTGTTAACTGATTTATAAATCTTGGATAATTAGAATGACTCACAATACCTTGAATAATTAAACTCTTTCATACTACACATGAGGAAGATGGGACTCAGTGGTAACTGAAACCGTAAAATAGTAAACAAATCCCCTTTGTAAAATCCAACTTTTCAGTGGCAATGACTTAATTCATCCCCAGGCTATCTGATTACATGCTAGAAGAGTGTAGACCTTGAAGAGTCTGCTTTCTAAATTAATGTTTCATCTTTATAGGCCTAACCAATTCAAAAACTACTGTGTAAATAATTAGCATCACAGCATATAGTATTTCTAAAATTCCACATTCTTTTTTCCAGGTGTATCTGAATATTAATGGTTCCCTTTCAAAGACCATGATGATACTCTAAACCAGTAATAAAATAAGCTATCAATATTAAATTCAGAAATAATGTGTTTTATAGACTTTATTAAGCAAAGTATTTATTTTTACAGCCTAAAATAAATAAAACATTATAGTTTATATTGGAACTACTACTTAAGAGTCTTCTCTTCCCTGTGGCAGTTGCTGGGGTCAAGATTTCCCTAACGTCAGTTAGAAAAGTCTAAAAACTTAGTTTGTTAAGCATACTGGATACATATTATATAAACGAAACAAAATAAAGCATAACAAAACCACCAAAAAGACATTTTTTTTCATACTGCAGGTGTTACAAATACACTGTGGAAAAATTAATTTAGTATTATACCAAGAGGTAAAAGTCTGGTTTACATAATAAAACCAGGCCTACAAAATTATCTCTGTCCAGAATAAAGGAAAAGACTTCATCTTGACAAGTAGTCATTCTGAGAACCAAAGCTGTAGTGAAAACATTGGAGCTTAAGGAAGAATGAATAAAAGCCTCTCAATGGAAGATCTTGGTTTATCACCAGCCTCTTTCGAAAGAGGTATCTGCTGAGGTTGGTGGTTCCGTGAACTCTAGATAAAACTCATTTTGTTTAAAGAAAGAACATGTAGATACCACAGTTGAAACTACACTAACTAATTTCCAAATAACTGACTACCTTAACCATTCTCCACTCCCTCTACAAAACATCCTGACTGAAGCCCACAGCACACTGGACTTTCGAAGCCCGTAAGCTACTATCTATTACTCGCATTCATCTCACCCTACTAGTTGAGTTGTTTATGTTTACAGAGGCAGTTGTGTTTGCTCCCTACTCTGTTTTTGTTTTGGCTGTGTAATTATATTAAATAAAGTGAGACTATGACTACAAAGAGTTGTTTTCAAAAACGTGCTGGACACATTCAAAGATGAGTCACTAAAAATTGAATTAAATGGGCAAATCAACTAAAAGATTCTAGGTAAATAATTAAATAATATATAGATTTATATGTACTTTATAACAAAATTTAAAATGTCAAGTCACAAAAAAATCAAGGAAAGACTTGGAGAACTGGTCCAGATTAGAGCAGCTGAAAGAAACATGACAACTAAAAGCAACACATGATGCTAGATGGAATCCTGGATCCTGTTCTCATCCAACTTTAATGAGAAATGTGTTTATACCTGCAATCATGTAAGAAAGTCCCTTGAAAACTCTTATCACTCATACTCAAAAAAAAATCTTAGGCTTTACATCAAAAGATTGATACATGAATGTATATTTATTTAAAATAAAATGCTTAAGATATATATACAAATATGTTTGCATATATATATATACACACACACACGTATACATATATATTGTATGTATTTTAAGATCTTATGCTATTGAGTTTTTGATTAACTAATCAATAACCAACTGGTACAAATCTCATGGGTAAGAGGGTTCTTTCTGTGCACTACACCTGTCCTACACACTCCCTTTCCCATCAATTTCATCCCCTTCTACTCACCATGCATTATCACAGCCATCACCACAGCCATGCATTATCTCTTAAGAAAGCAGCCCTCTGCGCTCCCCCGCCCCCAGTCTCATTTCAAATGAGATCTGTGTTACTCTGGAAGCGACAATTTTATCTTCTACTTCAATTTTTAAGGAAATGCTAGTTATTTCTTTTTTTTTTTTTTTATTTCAAAACAAAGTTGAGAGGGAAATGTTAGTTAAACATGCACAGCAAACAATGCTTAATTCATTTTAAAAAATTATAAAATCACCATTGCTCTAACCAGCAAAAAATATATTTTGTACTAAGTTATTGACAAATTTATGTTAGAATATAAAAAATGAAAAATAAATAAGTTAATATAAAGTTATTTCCGACTGATATGTTAAAATTAAGGGTAGATCAACTACACACTACCAATTTATATTTTAAAATTTTTTTCTATATATTTTTAGTTGTCCAGCTAATTTCCTTTTATTTTTAGTAGAGACAGGGTCTCGCT
This sequence comes from Avahi laniger, assembly GCA_963575035.1. Classification (NCBI taxonomy): domain Eukaryota; kingdom Metazoa; phylum Chordata; class Mammalia; order Primates; family Indriidae; genus Avahi; species Avahi laniger. The sequence goes on from CAUYSK010060905.1 coordinate 28,231, forward strand.
CTTGCTCAGGCTGGTCTTGAACTCCTGAGCTCAAACAATCCACCCGCCTCGGCCTCCCAGAGTGCTAGGATTATAGGCGTGAGCCACCGCACCTGGCCAGGATAAAACAGTCTTAAGAAAAAAAGAACTACTGTATGTATATTAAATTGTGCTGGCCTTTCCTAAATAAAGGCTTGTCTTATACATTTTAAGAGTAGCATGTAAACTTATTTAAAAATGAAACCTGAAGTACATAAAACTGTACATGTTTATCTCTTCTGAAAGATTTTTACAAAGCAGCTATAGAAGTTCTTACATTATATTGCTCCAGATTTTTCTCTTTATTTGCCTCAGTGTCCTCCAAATCCTTATGTATAGCAGCAATCTGTCTTTTCTTGTCATTTATAGCCTGATCTAAAGACTTGAGTTCCTTTTTAATCCATTTATCCCTTTCTTCTTTTGATGTAAACTGGCTTCCTCGACCCTGCTTTGCATAAAGATCCGTTCTTTCCTGAGTTGCTTGAGCCAATCTACACAAGATAGAAGAAGAGAATGGGTTGAAAATGAGAACACAAAATAACAAAGTTTAATCAAAATCAATGTCAACTGTATATAAAAAGTCATTTAAAAAATTAGATAAAAAAAGGAATTAAGTGTAAAAAGCAACTACTATATAATACAGCTCCTTGAACTACCCAGTTTTATATAATAGTAATTTAACTTCAAAATCCCAAAGTCAAAGAACAACTCATATCCTAAGTATTTCAGGTCTGGGTTTACTCCAGGTCTGGGGTGGTCAGTAGTAAATCTAGATAGTTCTAGTGCCCTACACCTCAGGAACTTTTGAAAATGTTGTAATTATACTTAACTACATAAATCTTTTCAACTCCTTACAATAAAAGACACTCTAAAAGGCAAGATAAAAATGAGAGAAAACATTTGTAACATACATTATATAACATACATACATTATAATATAATGCCCGGATTACATAAAACATTCCTATGAAACAGGAAAAAAATCTCAAAATAATGAGCAAAGGATATAAATAGGCGATTCACTAAAAGGAATATAAGTGGCATAAAAACATGATAATATACTAAATAATGTGAAATCAGCCAATGTTGTCAAGTCCAATCTGTAGATACTAAAAGCTGTTAAAACATCATTGAGGGAAGAAAGAAAGTTGTAAAATGAAACATACAGTAAGATGTCATTTGAGTAAAAAAAAAGATAATGCATGCTTTAAAAAGCCCAACATTTAGCTTTGTTATCTTAGGCAAGGTGCTTCACCTCCAAGAGGCTCAAGTTTATTGAATTTAAAGTAGGGATAATGTCAATCTCCTTCCTAGGGTTTCTGAGGAGAAATAATGTAGGCAATATGTGTACAATCCATGGCCCACAGAAGTTGTTAAACTATTATTAATATTAAGCTATTATTTCTTTGAAGTGAGCATTTAACTTTTGCCCTTTACTGTGCTAGTACATTCTTAACCCATAACTAGGTTCTATAAAGAAACTATGTACACAATTAAAGTGTTGGCGAAAATTCCCAGACCTAGCAATTCCTCGTTCTTCTTTTTCTTTTACACTGTTGAATTTAGGTTCGGTTTCTGCCAGTTCTTTCTGCTTTTCTTCTATTTTTTCAAGCAGCTTCTGCCTCTCTTTTAATAAACGTTTCTGTAAATAAAGGAAGATAAATTAAAAAAGCAATCTGCTTAAAATTTTTTGCCTAATTTTTAAGTCTAGCATAAAATGTTGTCTCTTGGGGTTGAATATAATAATAAAAAAGTTTTCTCATAAAAAAAACTCATGAGAAAAATCGATTTCACAACACAAAATTTTTTTAAATGTAAGAAACAAAGAGATAGTACTAAGTTGTTACTTAAGTATAAATTTATTTTATGTGGCAAAGGTTTTACAAAAAACTCAAACATGAACCCATCGAATAACGGACTGTCTTCTGCAATTCCTACTCACCTGAATATTATGCCTTTCATCTTTAGCATTTTAACTTACCCTTTGTTCACTATTGCCTGCCAATTCATCTTGCAAATCCTTGGCTTTAAGCTCCAATTTAGTTCTCTGCTTAATTTGTTCTTGTCTTTCAGCACTGAGCTGTTCTTTTTCTTCTTTCATAGCTGAAATTTTTGTTTTCAATTCTCTAACCTGGCGCTCAATATCCTATTCAAAAAGTATTGAACAGAAAATGAGTCAAGCAATTAAAAGTACAATGGTAGAATTGTGATACCATTAATTCTGTCCCTTCTTTTTCTTTCGTTTACTCTTTTAGTACTACTCTGTCTTTCCAATACTCAATCCCTATGATTCCCCCTTGTGGTTACCATTCTATAATTCTGGTACAAAAAGGCTTACTAAGGTCAAAAAATATAAGTTAATCTGAACCTTGTTTATAATCTTACCTCCATTTTATCTCTTGCATCCTGCTGGGCATCTCTCAATTGTCTGGATTTTTCTCCACTTGTCTCTCGCTTAGCAGAAAGCTGAAAAAAGAAAAACAAGCCACCATTTCTAACTAAGTTTGTGTTTCTAACTAATTTTGTATTTGTTTAATATTTCATAACATCTAGTAAAATTTTTTATATTTGCTAAAATAAACTGAAAGTAATAATTTAAAAAATGTTTACAAAAAGTTTTAAAATGATTTTCTTTAACTAGAAAACTGAAGCATTACCTAGACAAATTTTTGTGTAAAATGTCAGCAATACTAATTACAAGATATTAATATATTCTAAAAATCCAAGAAAAAAAATCCAAGAAACCTTAAAGGTAGCTTTCCTCTCATCTGGTCTGCCTGACACCACCATCTGATTATATTTCACATACAACTACAGCAAGGGCACATGGGTCTAGGCATTTTCCTTACAGTAAACTGAAAGAAAAAAATTTGCTAATGAATTAATTCATTGAGAGGTTTTTTAAAGTTTCTATGTAAAATCACTGAGAAGTATAAATACCACATGAGTTTAACAAAGTCATAAAAACAAAATTAGTCTGATTTTAAGTGTCAAAGGTAAATATTTTACCTCATCAAGCTTAGCACGAGTCTCGTTAAGTTCCTGATTGTAAATGGTATATTCCAGGGCTCGTCTCATTTTATCCCATTTCTGATACTGAGCTAGTTCTTCCTTTTCTTCCTCTAAAGTATGTAATCTCTCTTCAATGTATTTTAACAACTCATTGATTTTTTCACGTTTGCCCTCTTAAAAAAAATGGGGAAGGGGTGAAGGAATTGAATACAATTTTTATGTAATGATATCACTTCTCAAATATATCATAAATTTACTCTTAAGAACTGTAGCATTATTCTTTGATATTATGTGGTAACCAAATCTAAGATACTAAAATGGCAATTAAGATGCTTTATTATGAAAAGCATCAGAGAACAAATTTACACATAGTGACACTGATTGTTCTATTACATATGTAAGGGCCTCAGTTTAAGCTTCCTTTTTAAAAGTCAGTGTGCCTTCCCCCAAAACCTTGACAAAAAGCTAACATCATTGGTGTTACGAATTCCCAATTTTTATTAATAATAGCATTATCTATAGCTGCCATATATTGAATACCTAACTGTATTTCTATTATGGAGCTACTTTGATCCTCTAACTCACCACCACAATCTACCGAATTTTACAGATGGGGAAGCTTTGGACCAGAGAGATAAACTCTAAGGTCATGTTAGTTAATTACTGGTCAGATTTTTAATCCAGAACAGTCTGACTCTAAGCCATGATATGACACAGCAAATGAAAAGCAAAGCAGGGTTTCCATAACAAATGTACTGAAGATTACAAGTTCAAAGTTTTACATTTACTTATTCCTGAACAATTTAAAACCTAATGTCATTTGATACTCCAGTGTTTTTTTTGAAGGAATACATCCAAATTTGTTGTCCTAACTGACGAGAAAGCTAGAGTCAAAAGTAATTGACCTGCAAAGGCCCTATGTTACTATATTTAATAGTAGCGCTTCTTTATTCAAAGGGATGAATTATTAGAAATCTCAAACCTTAAACTGTCTCAAACTAATTTTCTCTCTATTCAGTACATAGGCAAATTATCACACAGTATATTCCTGACAATAGACATAACTCCTTTTATGGTTATAACACAATGAAAAAGCAATTTGCAACAGAAAGAAAGCAGGCAGAATCACATTTATTTTACCAGTTTCTTTCATTAAGGAGATGCTTTCTTCTTTTCTTTCATCATACACTCTAGTACCAGCTACTTCTCTCAATAGCTTTAGTCTCTGAGAATCTGGTGCCGTTGCCATCTGGTTGATCTAAAAATTTTAGAAAAATCATTACATAGCTCTTTAAGAATAAGAACTCTACCGTAAAAGTTTTTAATGCATATATAGGTTAAGTATACCTTATCCTAAATGCTTGGGAAGCAGAAATGTTACAAATTTTGGATTTTTCCTTGTTCATTTTTTTTTTAAACAATATCACCTTTATCACCTGTTTTGATGGATTTTTTAATATTTGCATTTATACTTACCAGTTGAGCAACCCAAACCTGAAAATCTGAAATGCTTCAATGAGCATTTCCTTTGACAAGTCATGTCAGGCCACTCAAAAAGTTCTGGATTTTGGAGCACTTCAAATTTTCGATTTTTGGATTGGGAATGCCCAACCTGTATTCACATGCTAAGTTTTAAGCAGATTGTGATTTGACTAATGTAATTTGTATAGTACATGTACCTACGTATCTATATTGCCTTTACTTAAATGAAACTTGCAAATAAAATCCAATTAGAATTGATACATTCATAAATCTCCTTTAAGATTAACAAATTAAGGAGTAGCTAATACTACCATTTTTCTTAATCAATATGATAAGGTATAAAAGATGAGCTCCATTATCAAAGAACAAGGTATTTTTACAAGGCGAAAACATCACTGACTATACATTTTTTAAAAGCTATAATATGATTAAAAGTATAGTCATCCCTCAGTATCCACGGGGATTGGTTCCAGGACCTCCTGAGGATACCAAAATCCAGGGATGCTCAAGTACCTTATATAAAATGGCACAATATTTGCATATAACCTACACACATCCTCCAAAATACTTTAAATCATCTCTAGATTACTTAAAATACCTGATACAAAGTAAACGCTATATACGTAGTTATATACATATATATATTACATACATAGTTGTTATAATTTTTTTAATTTGTATTATTTCTTATTCTTATATTGTTATTTTGGGGTTTTTTTCCTGAATATTTTCTATCTGAGGATATGAATCTGCAGATGCAGAACCCACACATAAGTAGGACAGACTATATAACGAAAAAGTATGCTTTAAATATAGAGAGTGGTACAACATAAGTGCCATACAACTTAATATAACAAGCATCAATAAAAGTCAAAAATGCTATCGTTGCATTAAAAACTTGAAGTGATAATTACTCTAACACTTTTACATAAAGAGAACTGGCTCTAAGCTAAGAAGCTAAGAAAATATTGGCTATCGAAAGTATACATCAAAGGGTCATCCTTCAGATTCTCATTATTGGGCACCCCAATAAACATGTTCATTCATTAAATTTACTCACTTAAAAATAATTTATCGAATGGCTACAATATATATGTCACTCTGATGGGCACTGAGAAAGAAAGGAGCAAAGAATTAAGCACAGAATAAAGCCTTCATGGAGCCTATATTCTAGTGGGAAAGATAGAAAATATACAGAACAGTATAATTTAAGTGTTATCAAGAAAAATAAAACAGATTAAGAAAATAAAGCCTATAGGGTTGGAGGGGAGGCAATGTTTTTATATAAGGAAGCCATGGATGGCTTATCTAAAATGACGTACGGACAGAAACTGAAATGAAGTAAAAGGGACTATGTTTGGTGGGGAGGGGACTCAGATAACTGCTTTCAAATCAGCCTCTGTTTTAAGGAATTTCTCTCCCACAAATAGCGAAGACAGCCTTTTCGAAAACTTGTTCTTCCAGTACCACGTTTTCCAAAACTGAAACTCCATACTCTTGTAATCACTTCCTTTGAATGCTAACTTTCCAACATGTACCTTAAAAAACCTACAGTATAAAATAACTAGTGGATATCTTTAAGAATTTTCCTCAGTCCAAAAAAAACACACTATACAATATTATCAGGACATTACAGGATAAGTTATGAGAAGAAATTATCTTAGACATAGTTGAAAGTATTAGGAAGCAGCAGAACAATCAGCTAAAGTTTATAGTTTAGCTGCTAAAAAATATAAAAAAATACAACCTTCATAAGGGAAATAATATGCAGTATGTTGGTACATTTCCAGTAATGTAAGCTTTTCAATACTTTAATTCTGTGATAAACTGAGTAATAAAGCATATTAACTTTAGAAAGTAATTTTTTCAAGTATCACTTTTATACAGTTTCTATGATATTCTTAAGTATGATCGCTGCAATTTCTATAAGCCAATAATGTCTTCCAACATAGTGCATCTCAGTAAGTAATATGGGTCACTAAGAAAACAAGATCCACTTAATCTACTGAATATTTCTATCCCAATATGGTAATGGATCTATTTTGTACTTTGGATCCATGTAAAATATAATAAACTTCCATACAAAATAAATCAATAAAAATAAAAAACTGTAGCGTCCACTTCTGCTTCCAGCTTAACCACTAAAATCAATAAACCAAATTCATCATTTAAGTGAAGAATTACTCAGAAAACAAATTCTAAAAAAACAAACAAAAGGACATACAATTGTTTTACCTTTCCTTGTTTAACAATATAATAAGGATTGCTTCGAGAAAAACCAGCACTTTCAAGGAGGTTCATCACATCATTTTTCCTGTTGATAAACATTAAAATTATTTTTTCAGATAAATAATTTTAAAGCAGCCAACAATAAGCAAACAGTGAGTAACACCTGGGTTAAGTAGCATTAGGAAGTACAGAACAGCAATTAAATCATCTGTTCTATGAGCCTCAGAGAACCTTCTGATTCTTGTGTATATGTTTTAAAGACTGATTTGCTGAATATAAGGCAAGTATATCTCACATATGAGGCAAATAAAAGAATTACTGTATTCTTTTGTAAAGAAATTGTAAATTTAAAGAAAAATACTTACGTGACCATCTTCTTGTCTAAGAAATACTGATCCTTTTTGGCACCAATAACTCTTCGAAGTGAAACTTCCTCTTTATCGATCTAAGAAAAAATGTAAAAGCCCAAAGTTAACTTAATAGGGAAGTATTACTAGAACACTTTTAGTTAAGGTCATTTTAAAGTCCTTGACCATACTATTTATTTTAAAATTTCAATTATCTCACCAAAGATAATGCTATGAATACTCACGATAAAGACATTTCTTCGCAATAGACCACGCATTCTCATTTGTTGTTGACCAGAATATTCATAATTTTAAAACAAAATCAGTATGTAAACTATATAATTATTTTAACATAAACTAAAAATTATAAAAGCTTAACTAGAGCTATAAATGTTTCAAAGTATGAAAAAAATTAGCTATTAATACATCAATAAAATTCTCAACATCATTACTTAAAAAAAAAAAAAAGGGGAGAAAAAGTTACTTACTGGTAACCGGTTGTCTGAATTATCAAAAATAATCTCCACAAAAGCAGAAATAACACGAGGTCCAGTACCCTCCTAAAAATAAGAAAAATGAGAAATTTGTCATTTAAGTGTTACACTCATATTCTTCAAACATTTTTAAAGTCTAATGCAAGGTAACAAGCCTGATTCAACAGAAAAATTTCTATAACACCAGTGTATATATTCCCTTCTTGTCAAAACAGCAGAGATGTTGGATTAGGATAAGGAAACTTTTCAACCTAAATAGCTTTTGATTCTGAATAAAAAATAAGAACTACGCAAAAGATGTCAAAGGTACGTATACTCACATTTTATTCTGCAGATCACTTTTTTATACCACAAGACTGGGGCCACCTGATTATACCTATTTGCCAGTATCTAAAACTCCGTGAGGCTTTTCTCTTACAGTATCATCTTAATGCAGGAAAGGAATTCTAAGAAATTATGTGATAATTACTGGAAATCTGTTTTAACATTTAATTTGAAACAGTCTATATGGTTTTAAATGTTATAGAAATATACACATTTAACACATGTCACACTTAGAACAATTTATGACATGACAACTACGTACCAAGTCTAGATCGTTTCCAGAGTCTAAAAACTGTTAGTATACAGTGGTTCAATACAATGAAGAACTAAAGAGGTTATTAATTCTTTTAATGCTTATCTGAGAAACCTAAAAAGAATTTTTCTATAGGGAATCAATCCTGATTACTGGGCTATAAATACAAACTAAAGGAGGGGAAAAAAAAGATAATAGTTAAACAAAAAGAACTTCCTATGTGTAAGAGACACCATATTAGGATATATTGAAGAATCTCATTTTCTGGTCTTAAAATTAATTATAAGCAATATTCAAACCAGAAAGAAGATAATTATATTATTTTATTATAGCTTTTGATAATTTGCTTTTTAGAGACGAGGTCTATGTTGCCCAGACTGCAGTGCAGTGGCTATTCATAGACACAATCATAGTCCACTGTGGCCTCAAGCAATCCTCCTACCTCAGCTTCCTGAGCGAGGCTGGGACTGCAGGCACATGCCACCATGCCTCGCTACCTCTTATAAGTTTTTATCCTAAACTTACTTTAGTTCATTATTCATGATTAATAAAAAATTCTAACAACTTGCATTACTGTAAATTTATAGATGGTCCCTGATTTAGTATGGTTCACCTTAAGGATGGTGTGAAAGCAGTTTACGTTCAGTGAAAATCATACTTTGAGTACCCATACAAGCATTCTGTTTTTCACTTTCAGTACAGTAGTCAATAAATGAGATATTCAACATTTTATCATAAAATAGGCTTTGTGTTAGATGTTTCTGCCCAACTGTATGCCAATGTAAGTGTCTCAGCACGTTTCAGGTCGGCCAGGCTATGATGTTCAGTAGGTTGGGTGTATTAAATCCGTGTGCAACTTTACGGTATTTTCAATTTACAATGGGTTTGTTGGGACATAGCCCCACTGTAAGTCAAGGAGCATTTATTTGTACTGTTCTTCATACTGGAAAATGATGTTACCATTTAAGTACAAATATGGCTAAAAATAAAACAGACAACATTACAAGTTTGTAATCATTGTTTCCCTATGCTACCAATTAACTTCTTGCTCTACATTTGTAAGCTCCTAATCTCCAATTTCAAACTCTTCTTTCTCCTCGGCAAACCTGCTTCCTAAACTTTACCAGAACATATCCTTTAAGAAATTTATACGGCAGATATACCCATTTATAGGCGAATCCTACAATTTTCTCCTAATCATTGTATAAAAATTAGGCCTTTATCTGCCATTAATATATTGGGCTAAATTTCACAGCAGAATAGCACACTTAAGAAATAAATTGTTATGTATACAAAGAATCTGAAACTTGGACAAATAATTTTTTTTATCCAGGATTAACAACGTATTTTTTAAAAGCATATAATATCAATAATGTCTTAAAGCAGTCTCACTCACATGCAACAAAGCCAATCGCTGTTCTGGACGAAGATGACTAAACTCATCACTGAGAACAAACTGAATTGCTACAAATACAAAAACATAACTATTAGTTGAGTCTAAAAAAGGATTTATGACTTATTCATAACTTCCCATAGCTTAACAGAATACAGTGTATCAGGTAACAAACAATGCAAATAAAGTAATTGCCTATTTCATGTAGATAAAAAGAATGTAGAAAATCTGCCTGCACATCAAACTAATCAAGTAGGAAATGATGATATAAGAAAAACACTGAGAGGTTTTCACTGAAACATTTAAGATAAGAAAATAAAGAGAAAACATTTTGGCACAAGAAAATAGACAAACGAAACTAAGGTCTACTTCTTGACCAAAATCTACACTGACTGGTTAGATTAATAGTACATCTGCTTGTCTTCCCCACTAGACACAAATGTATTAATTAAATCTTTTTTAACAAAACAACATGTATTCTAACAATATACTTAACTGGGTATTTTGTCAAAAGAAATAAAACTAAGGAAATACAGGGAAATGTTTCAGATTCTCAACTTCTACTATGCTACTTATACTGTCCTTACCTTCTGTAAAGAGCCATTCCTACTTCCATACAGAGTGCCTAACTGGATCATCCTGCCCAAGAAATGGACTTCTTTGCTCAGCTGTTCTGGTGCCAATCCACCCAAGAGACCTCTGACATTCTGTATGGGTGGGGTGGAGTGTGAGTACGTGCAAGTGAGCATTAACGGGTATGTTGGGGGTAGGAAATAGCTGTCGCTCATAATCACAGGGATTTTGGGGGGAGGAGGAGATGCAAATTGCTCTCATCCCCTAACCCCCCTCCCAGAGATTCTGAAATACTTCCACTCTAATCCACTGTCTTGCTATTTCTAAATTACAACCACTATAGGATATACAGGGTATAAAGTACCCTTCAGATTTGTTGGCATGGAAGAGAGAGAACCTTTGTTCTTACTAAACCAGTGTACTACCCCTTTCCCTCAAGCATTACCCAACTAAAGAGTTCACATTTTTCAACCTATTCCTTGCACAGTCTAATTTCGCTAAAAGGTTTTCCTTCCCAAAGGACTTAAGAGGCATTCTTATACTTAAATGCATTTTATCTTTGGAGAGAATTTTCAAAGCTCTATTTACTGTCTTCAAACTGATAATACTGTCTGTTGAGCCTCGAGTTTTTTATACCCCTCAATCCTTTATAAAAAGCTTAGAAAACATTTTTTTAAAGGTGAAACTGAAAGATGAACCATTCTCCAAAACAATACTGACTATTCTACTGCATTTATACATATTTTTAACATATACATTTATAACATTTATAAACTGCATTCGAGTTTAAAAAGCACTTTTATGTGGATTACCTCACTTGATTTTCAGGACCCATCTAAGGTAGACAGGGCAAACATCTCCATTTTTAAAATGAAAAGAACAATTTGAGAGGTTAAGTGTTTTGCCCAGTCTAACATAGTTAATTAGTCACTGGGTAGAGAGTAGGACTTAGATCCTTACACTCTAAATCCGCTATACTAAAATGCAACCCTGTATTGGGTTTCATGCAGACATAACCGCAGAAAACCAGTGATTTTGATAAATTATCTTAAGATACCTAGGTCTAGACATTTAGAATCCAAAAAAACAATACCTACCATAAAAAAAGTTACTTTTTCCAGATCCATTTCTGCCCACTATAAAGTTTCAAAAAGTACAAGTTATTTCACATAAAACCAATAAAAATAAAACTCTTTAAATTTTTTAAAGTACTCATTTTAAAATCCCATTTTCTAATACATCTCAATATTCAAAACTAAATACAACAAAACATTGAACAAAAAAAGCCCCAATAAACAAAAAAGCTTTAATCACTAAATGAGTATAATAAACTACAGATAGTTTTTCCTTTAAAGGTATTTCACTGTTAATTCTTTTGCTCTTTCCCAGAAGTTTAAAACTAATAGGAATTTTAAAAATCTGGCTTTCATAATTTATAATCATTACAATGGATGTAGAATCCTATTTTAATTATATACACTATTTTTTTAACAATTTAAAGATTCACATATTGTTAACATTCTAAAATATTTAATCATCTTAAATTCTCAAACTGTCCTCATGTTAAACTGCTTACAATCAACCCTACCTATCACATATAGTCTCTCAGAACTACAAAAGTATGGACGATTATAAGGTACATTTTTTACTACCTAAATTTAGATATAAGCAATTTTACACATAAAAGGATATCAAAGCTTTTGATTTAATTAGTTTATTTGTTTAGTGAAAAGTTCAGTGTTTCAGTTTGTTTGTTGAAACAGAGTCTTGCTCTGTTGCCCTGGCTAGAGTGCCGTGGCATCAGCCTAGCTCACAGCAATCTCAAACTTCTGGGCTCAAGGGATCCTCCTGCCTCAGCCTCTTGAGTAGCTGGGACACTACAGGCATGCACCACCATGCCCAGCTAGAAATGTTCAATCTTAAGAGTGATAAATAACTATGTCAATCTCTCAATCTTGAACCAAAACGTCCTGAGCAAATTAGCCCCAAAGTTATCACTTTTTACGGAAAGTAAATCCCAAAAAGGTCATTCGCTCTACGCCAAAAAGTAAAGGAGTACTTAAGAAAGGCATATAATAAACACAAGAGCCAGCTTGAAGGAGGCTTTCACTGGTTAAATCTAGGGCAATCTGAGTACCAAAATGACTAGATAAACTATAAATTACTGGTGGGGAGAATAATCCATGAGTCCATACTGGTAACAAAAAGATAAATAAATAAGGAGGGAGGACTCTTGCTCATAGGAGAATACCAAGTGTCACGTAAATGTGAAAAAAGTGCTGGAAATGAAAAAATCATGATTTTGTAACCATCAGAATAAAAGCAAGAGTCATCGACAGATGCTCAATTTAGGGGGTAAGTATGATAAAGAGCACAATATTTGCATGGTCCCAAAGTTATCGCCTCATATCATTTATTAGTTGCAAGGGAAAAAACAGTAATTATACAGTGGAAACACTGGACACCACTTTGACTGGGTGACAAAAAGTAACATCATCAGTTAAGAGGTAGATGGACCTCATGTGCCTCCAGATGTGATACCCTCAAAAGGACACATCGCTTACATAGTATTTTTTTAAAATAACAATGTTATAAAAGACAAAGAAAAGCTGTAAAAATGATCCACATTACAGAGACATGATAACTAAATGCAATACCTGATCCTAAATTTGATTCTGTACTGGAGGGAAAAAAATAATATAAAGAACATTTCTGGGTCAGTTATCGTAACTGCAAAATGGACAGATTATTAGTGGTGTTGTACTATGATTATGTAAGATAATATCCCTATACTTAGAAGGTATACGTTGAAGTCAGAGATAAAGGACCATGATGTACAAAACTTACTCTAGAAAAAAACAAAAAAGCACCTGTAGAAAGTGAGAGAGAGAGAGTATAAATGATAAAGCAAAATGTTAACAATGTAATTCTAGGTAAAGGGTATGAGTATTCTCTGTACAGTTCTTATTGGGGCAACTTTTCTATAAATTTGAAATTATTTTCAAATAAAAATTTAAAAAGATAATTTATCATTGAATGAATATAAACAGTTAAAACCATAATCTATTCAGAATACCTGAAACTTTACAAATTTCCTTGTAAAAATTACTCCTACCCAGAGTAGAACATTATATAGCAATTATAATGTATGTTGAATATTTAATAAGCAAAGATATTCAAGACTTATTTTTGAGAAAAAACAGATTACCAACATTATATGATAAGGCCATTTTAACTTAAAAAGGCCAACTTACAGATACATACAAAGATTAGAGGAGTATTGAAGTAGACACAGTGTATATGTGCCCCCAGATTCACCTGTCCCAACCTAGGCCTTGGCTGCCAATCAGTGGAGAGGCTCAGTCTCCTAATACCTGTGGTTGTTTCAGCCAACCCTGGTAGTACACTCAGGTCAGATCTGTGAAGACCCAAAGGAGGCTACAACTCCCTGACTACTTCAGAGGGGTTAATTCCCAGAGCAACACAATCCAAGAGCTTGGGGGAATGCCCTATGTAGTCAACTTTAACCAAAGACAGACAGGCACCAGCAGACAAATCCTCTCCATTCCTTTCCAATCTGACTTTTCCAAGGCATGGTGGGTCCACAAAGTTTGTCTGGAAGTTATCCAACATGACCACAAACCAGCTGTCTTCTTTATGAAACTGTGACCAGCTTTTCCCCTCCTTCTTGCCCTCAGACTATACCTCCCACGAAAGCCTTAGCAGCTAAGCCTGCCTGCTGTTTTCTAGGAAACCAAAGTTAAGGCAAGTACAGACTGTTGTTACTAAGAATGGTTATTTCTGAATAGAAGGATTATAATTTATTTTAATTTTCTTCCTTTTGAAGCTTTTCCATAATGTTCTATAATTAACATTTATTTTGTTAAAAGGCTACGAAAATGTTAGAAAAGTATATATTTGGTATGTATACCAAATATCAGCACAAGAGATACTGGACTTCAAATCTTGATTTTTTTAAGGATCGAAATCATTAAACAATCAAAGTAGTATCTTTCACTGGATATTTTTAAGGTCAATCTCAGTATATACTACTTTTGGTCTTTTTTACATTATTAAGGTACCCATATATACACATACACACACACACACACACACACACACTTATTTAAGAGACTGGGTCTCACTATGTTGCCTAGGCTGGTCTCAAACTCCCAGCCTCAACTGATCCTCCCACCCCCAAAGTGTTGGGATTACAGGTATGAGCCACCTTGCCCTCCTGAGGTACCTGTTTTTAAAACATGTTTAACCAATAAAGTCATGTTAGGTTCATTTGTTTTAGTTACAGCAAAAGAAAGAACACTTACACAATTTTCCTTTGTAACAGTGACTGTAAACAATTCTAACATTGTAACCAAGAGTAAAACAGCTAAAACAAAGATACCTGACAGATCTTACAGACATAATGCAATCCCTCTAAATGATAATGGTCATCATTTTATAGATCATTCATAAAATTATACAATTGAAATATGAAGATATTTATCCATTTTTAAAGGACGAGGCTACATCCCCACAGGATGGTCAGTATGAAGGACCAGTGGCTGCCATCAATTTGGATTCTGAAAACCTAACCGGCTTCAACATTTGGTGTAGAAACATTCTCATCTTGTGTAGCAAGACATCCTCAACAAAGCCAAGAGATGTATTTGTCAACTTTTTTCTAGAATAGGCACATTTGGTATCCTTCATTAAATTCTTGAGTTTTCTAGTAACAGGCCCAAAAGGAGCCTCTATACCTTTTAACAAATTTATTTATATAAACTGGTTGCTGTTATATTGGAAGAAAGTTGGAAATTTTTAATCCCTCCCAAAAGCAATGCTTTCATGCTGCAGTTACCATGAACTAATACTATAATTAAGGATGGTCTTTGGTTAAAAAAATAAATTAATAATAAATCTAGTAATTGTTTATTTTTCTACATTTCTGAAGATTTTGATGAAAATCAGAAAGCACCTGCGATCAAAATATGATCAAAACCCCTGTACAACGGCTGGGTGCGGTGGCTCAGGCCTGTAATCCTAGCACTCTGGGAGGCTGAGGCAGGTGGATCGTTTGAGCTCGGGAGTTCAAGACCAGCCTGAGCAAGAGCAAGACCCCATCTCTACCAAAAATAGAAAGAAATTAATTGGATAGCTAAAAATATATAGAAAAAATTAGCCGGGCATGGTGGCGCATGCCTGTAGTCCCAGCTACTCGGGAAGCTGAGGCAGGAGGATCACTTGAGTCCAGGAGTTTGAGGTTGCTGTGAGCTAGGCTGACGCCACGGCACTCACTCTAGCCAGGGCAACAAAGTGAGACTCTGTCCCAAAAAAAAAAAAAAACCCCAGTACAATCAGGCTACTCCTATAGTATATCGATTTAATTAACTGACTGTTCAGTAGCTAGAACACAAGGGAAAATAAAATACATTTTCTTTATTTCCAACTACAAGGTTGCAAGGAAAACCTGGCCCTCAATTTTATTTATTTTATACAAAATAAAGAAAGTGTGATTCTCTAAGGTCTTCTGGGAACATTAGCATTCAGTGTTTCCCATTTACTTATTTTCCATATGAATCTCACCCTGTGATATGGACTGAATTGTGTTCCCCTGAAATTCATACATTGACACCCTAAACCCCAAGGTGATAGTATTTGGAGATGGGGGCCTCTAGGAGATAATTAGGGTTAGATGAGATCATGAGGGTGGGACCATGTAAGCATACAGCAAGATGGCAGCTATCTATAAGCCAGGAAGAGAGCCCTCACCAGAAACTAACCATGCTGGTATCATGATCATGGACTTCTAGCCTCCAGAACTGTGAGAAAATAAATCTGTTAAGCCACCAGTCTACAGTATTTTGTTATGGCTGCCCTAGCAAATTAATATATCCCACAGTGAGGACACTAAATAGCAAAATTGTTTCAACAGCAACCTGTTTCTCTGGTGTCTAGAAGCACTTATTTCATCTACCCTTTAAAAATTCAGTAGAAATGTCAGAAAAAACTTTTTGTTAGTTATATCACAAAATGGACATTATAATCTGAAAAATCTATTAACAACTAAATATTGTTAATGGCCATCACACTTCATGTTCACACTTGCACATGCTTTCTCATTTCGTGTTCCCAACAACCCTACGAGACAGGTATCATCTCCACTTCACAAATGAGAAAACTAAAACTTCTCAGAAAGTTGGAAAAAGAATATGTTCCAGAACCAGGATTTGAACCCCATTCTGTTATGCTCCAAAATTTATGCTCCTCCAATCAAGCTACACTGTGTGTTGTTAGACACTGACAGCGGAAAAATTTAAGAACTAATTTGCAAATAAAGATCGGTCATCTTTGAAATACAGCAATAGTGAGCATTTGAACTTGGATATATGAAAAACAGAATAACTCAAACGCAAAATTTAGTGTCATTCACTATAAACTTAAAGCTATTAAAACACTCTCACACATAGAAGGCTACCCAAATAAATGCTTAACTAACGTTTGATTGTATTATCCAACATTTTTAAATTTATAAAATAAGCAATCCACCAGGCAATAAGAGACACAGAAGTTATACGGAAAATATAAATTTACTTAATATTCAAAGACAATTCTTGTCCCCTTAAGCCTCTACACAAATCGGCAGAATTTATATCTGTATAGATTGTTAATCCGATCTAGTAAACCAGGAACACTTACCAATAACATTATGTTTTGAACTGAAGGGATCTACAATTGTTTGATCTCTGTAACTTCGAAAACCCTGGATAATCACCTAATAAATAAAACATATTTTTGAGAACACACAAAGAAATTATTTATAAATTAACATTTTTCTTTTGCATTTCTTTCCTTTCTTGTCTCTCATTTAACGCAAGATAGAAAACTTTCAATTGCATATAAAAAAATTAGTTTTAGAAAGTGATGATGAAAAATCTATTAAAAACAGTCCTTTCATCAGTAACTTTTGCCAGTGAAGTGGTGGGTTTTTTTTTCTTAGGAGTTACGGTCAGTGACCTCCTAAGGAACTTCCAAAGTCAAGAACACCGCAAAAGGTTACTGGAACACTCAGCACTGCAGCACTACAGCGAGTGTACCGAGCAGGCAGACGGGTCCCAGCTTTGCCGACTCCAAGCCCACTGAGTGCTCGCAGGCAGACACACCGGCCAGCCAGAAAGAGTCAACGTTCCAAAGGAGGAGTGCTCGGAGTCCGACATATCCAATAGAAAAACTTTTGCAAAATTGTGTGAATGGGCTCATTTTTGTGGTGGACTCCAGCGCGGGAAGACCATTTTGACAGAAGTAAACAACCGAAGGAGGTGGCGCTACACATTCTGCAAGAAGAGGGGTCCCTTTGACGCCGCGAGTTAATCCGGGAGCGGAGAGGCCCCGGGTTACAGCTGACACCCCAGCCAGTGCTCCGAAGGGGTGCCCCCGGGCCGGGGAGGCCGCCTTTCCACACATCCCACGCAAAAGGCCCGAGCCAGGCCATAGCTGCAGCACGGCACAGCCCTTCCCGCCAGATGCCAGCCCCGGCGCGGCCCCCGGCCAGCCCGAAGCCGGAACCCCGGCTGCTCCCCCTCGGGCTGCCCGGGAAGGCCCGGTGCCTCCAAGCGGCCCGCCCCGCCGGCCCCTCCACACCTCTCCAAGGTCCTGCCTCCTTCAGACGCAGGGAGGCCGGAGCTGCAGAGGAGCGCCCCAATTCTCAGCGGCCCCTGCAGCCCGGGCGCTAGCGAGCCTAGGGTCTTCCCCTCCCCCACAGGCCCCAGGCCAGTCCTGGGCCACCCCGCGCGGAGAGGTGAAAGGCCGCGCGGGTCGCGCTGCAACACCCCAGCCTCAAGGAGTGGTCCTCACCGCCCCATGAGGGGTGGGAGGGGCGCGAAAGCCTTACCTGCTTTATGTACATGGCTCCGCGCCCCTAGCCGGGTAGAAGACCTTCCCCCGGAGCAGCAACAGCGCGGCCACAGGGTCAGGTGAGGCGCCTACGAGACCCCTCCCCCCAAGCGCTGTTCGCTCAGCTCCAGCCAAACAAAATGGCGGCGCCCGTGGAGGCGGAGTCCGCGCCTCGGACGGAACCATCTTCTCAGCCCATCAGGGCGTAGAGGGAGTCAGGTTCAGGCCTGCTCTCTCTTCTGGGCAGAACAGGTCTTCTGCAGGGTTATTAGGTGGATTTCATTTCATTCTGGAACTCCGTAGCTAACCCTTTCCGAAACTCAGCCGGAAGCTTCACTCGGAGAAGCCTTGACCGTAAGGTTGGCCCATACTACCTCCGAGCGCGTAGCCAATGGTCGCGTCCACAAGGGGGGAAAGGTTCGGCGCCAAAGCCAAGCGTGAGACTCCGACGGCCAGTAGCTGGGCCGGCCGGCGGCCACGTGGTCCCGCGCAGTGTGAAAAAGCAGACTCCTGTTTAAAAAAGCCTGCTCTGGAGCCCGCGGAATGCCGGTGACGGCCGGAATTCTGTGTGTGGAATCCCTGCTATTCCATTATTCTCTCTTGCTCTCCCTGGGAACTTTTACGGTCACAGAACGCCCCCCACTGGCTGCGAACCGCCCACTCGCACGCAGGACAGCCCTGAAGGGACTTGTCGACGCTGGAAAATTTGTTTTAATAATGTGATAATTAATACCCCGGGAGCTATTACTGTTCTACCATGTGCTATAAATCTAGACAGATCTGTACAGTTGCACGAAAAGAGATTTAGATGAGGTTAAAAGCTTTAACCTACTTCTCTTTTTTTTTTTAACAGCCTGAAAGATTTTAGGTGCTAGTGGCAACCCTAAGAGTTTGTGGTCCGTATCAGTCTTGAGGAAAAAAAAAATTATTTGTTTAGAAATTGGATCTCTGGGCCGCTCTAAAATTACCTGCTGGGACGAAAACAAAATAACTACCTAAATCCGTCCTCACCGCGCATCCCTGCCGGTCGCCAGTTCTGGCCTTAATTATTTCTAGATTGAGCTATTTTTAATAGCCCCCCTCTCTACAAAAAAAATTTAAAACGTAGCAGGGTTGGGGTGAGAGTGGGGTGGCGCATGTCTGTAGTCCCAGCTACTCGGGAGGCTGAGGCAGGAGGATCGCTTGAGCCCTGGAGTTTGAGGTTGCTGCGAGCTAGGCTGACGCCACTGTGACGCTCGGGCAACAGAGTGAGACTCTGTGTCAAAAAAATTAATTAATTAATTTAAAAAACTAATTAAAATAAAAAGCTCCTTAAACATTTTACGTCCGGATTAGCATCTACCCTATCAATTTGTGGGATTTTAGGCATATTATTAATATTTAAAGTTTTAAGCCTCCAATTCCTAGTCTATAAAATGAGTATTCTAAAACCGCTTCATATTTAGAATGAAAAACAGGATATGTAAGGTAATCCTTTTTACCTGTAATTTTATGTATATATATGTATAAGGATGAAAGGATGGTTACCAAAACATTTGTGATGGTTTTCACAGTGATGGAGTCTTTACTTTCTTCCTTAGGCTTTTCCATATTAAGTGAATCTTACACAATTAGCTTATATGATTTATATAGGCAGAAAAAAATAAAGATCAATGAAAACCAAAAATATCAAAAAGGTGATCCTGAGAATTTAATGCAATCACTTTAGTTATATTAATGTATTTATTGTCTGTACTAGAATGTAAGTCTAAGAGAGAAAGGACTTTATTTTGTCCCTGCTGTTTCCATAGTAACTAGTTCACAGAAAGTACTCAATAAATACTTACGAGTGAAAAAAGCACAGAAGCAAAATACTTACCATAGTGTCTGGCCTATATTTGCCAGCTATTGGTATTTAAAGGCTCCCCGCCGCCCCGTTCCACCTACCTCCCATGTCCCTTGGAAGAAGCATCATTCTCCATTCTCTTCTGGAAAGTATGTAGGGGCAGAACATAATGATCTCCTTTAGCAGGGCTGAATACTTACTTCATCAAACCTAGGAACTCTCTAGGGGCAAAGGTCACTCCCAAATGAAATTGCCACCATAAAGCAGAATACCAACCACACAAGGCCTGCTTGCTCATAGCCAAACAAATGAGAACTGCTGCAGCCTTTTTACGTGAAAACATCCCATTAACAACACATAGCATCATCTCCTCCTCGATGTTTTTACTTTTCTCCCCCAACCCTACCTCAGGGTTGATTCAATATGATCCTCAGATTGATTCAATATGATCCTCAGACACACTGAAGTGGAAGGGGGGCAATTCTGTGACTTGAAACGTGTGTGACCTCAGTTTTCCTACACTTAAAATGGGCATATTCTCTGCCTTTCTAGGTAGCAAAGATGCAGATGAAGGTCTGCCCCAACAAGGAATTAATGCTGAGAGCCCAACTTTGGGAGTCCCGGGTCACATCCCAGGTCTATTGCTTGAGGACATGTATGACCTGAGGAAAATTAACCTCTTGGAGCCTCGGTTTCCTCATCTGTAAAATGGGAATTTTAATGATACCTGTGGAAATTTCTGTGCAGATAAATTTAGATGATTTATATAAAATAAATTGGCACAAGAGATAATATTAGCTATTTTTGTTATTAATTTATAGCCAAACTTGCATCCTACAAGTTTCCGGGAAAAGACATCAAAGAGATAAATTGAAAGGTCAAAATGACAGGAGAAAACTGACCAAGGACTCTGGACCCTCCCCCATTACTCATTCATTCATTCAACAGATTTTTACTGAGCAGCTCTGGCATGAATGTATCTTAATAGTGTCGAGGAAGAAACACCTTTTCCTCTGCCCTTTTATGTCCGAGGTTCATTCACATGAATGAACCTCAAACTGACACATTAGCAAGAGAAAGCAGATTTTAATCACATACATACACGTGGGAGTTCACAAAGAATGTGAATTCAAAGGAGCAGTTAGATTTTGGAGCATTTCAGTTTACAAAAAAAAGAGCAATTAGACTTTGGGGCTTATATGCTGTTTTACTAGGAAGAGGGAGAGGGAAAAGGGCACTTAAGGGAAAGTAAATGACTTTTAGTTTAATCTAATTTGTTTTGTAAGTGAAGCTGTACCTCCTTTGGCTGCCTATCTGTCTCACTCCTAGGAGCGACAGGGTCTATTAGCCATGGCCACGGACCCCTATGCGTCACAGACTTAAACATGTCATAACAAATTTAAAGATCTTAATTGGCTTTTATTTGTGATTCTAGAATCGGGCAACACCTCACTCTGTGGAATGAATGTTCTGATGCACTGAGCAAAGG
>CAUYSK010060906.1:0-10475 GCA_963575035.1 Avahi laniger
ATGGGTAGCAACTTGCTGGGAGGCTATCCCAACAGGTTGAGAAGCCAAGCCCTGGCCCCGGCCAGAAGCCAGGCACATGTACTTCAAAGGACAGACAGAAGGAATAAGATTTTATTATATATTGAGGTGGTCAAATATACATATTCAACAAGCCATAGGAGGAGTCATGAATATCTATGAAGGGAACCACCATGCATTTGTAATTGTGCTTTAGATACCTACCATCCTGTCAGGGCTGGGAACTCAGTTTTAAGATATTTCTGGGGCCCCCGTGGCCGAGAGGAGTCCATTCAGTTAGTAGAGGGCTTAGGATTTTATTTTTAGTTCACAACTAGTTGGGTTTGAAACTGTCCAAACTCAAAAGTCAGATGTGGGTGTTGGGGGGATGGGTATAGGTTGAATCAAAGAGCTGGGAATTCTGGGCTTCACATAATTGGGGCAAGTCTTAGGTTTCTTTTGTTTTTTCTGGTAGTGAAATGAAGACTGATGGTACCTTTACTTTTCATTATCCATTGACCTGTAATGGGGAGCAGAATGTATGTCAGGCTGTTTTGAAATCTCTGGGGGAAAAAGAATAATGATAATCTTGGTTTGGTAGTACGTAATTCAGCCAATGAAAGAACCATTCATTCTTAAACTACTTTCTCCCTTTCAGAAACAAGTCAGGGTTGCCTGGGCCAAAATACATGTTTCTTTTGACCATACATTGGCAGGAAAGGCATATCTAATTTTCTTCTAAATTATGGCTCTAGCTTTTTTTCAGCCAAGGAATCTTAAACTAAAAGAAGAATCTCAGGGTCCTGTTCTTGGCATATTCCCATCTTCTCTCTTCTTAGAAATTAAAACGATTTTGAGTGGACAGTGTTCTTGGAATCTCATTGCTTTGTTAGCTCACAGGCCCTGAGCCTGCAGGTAAAAATGAAAGCACAGCAGCAGGAGGGGAGTGCACACGTGTGTGTGTGTGTGTGTGTGTGTGTGTGTGTGTGTAAATTCAGCCTTTGGTTTTTATTGAGATTATCTTGCCAGTGCCCCTTTTGTGAGGTTCCTTAGGTTTTCCTGATGACTAACAGCTTCGGGATTGAGTGATTAGAAGGGCATGGAAACTGGGCACAGTAGCTCATGCCTGTAATCCGAGCTACTCAGGAGGCTGAGGTGGGAGGTTGGCTTAAGCCAGGGAGTTTGAGACCAGCCTGAGCAACATAGGGAGACCTCATCTCAAAAAAAAAGGAAGAAAGAAAGACATGGAAGGTATAGGTCATGGGATCTGATTAACTGAAAATATTTCACCTATGGATCTGTGTCTGTGTCTGATAGGGGTTATGAGGTAAGGAGAGGGATTTGCCTTTGGTGCTTTCATGTCTTGTGCCCTAGGTAGGCCCTACACCCCCACCCTCAGTCCATCTTAATGCTTTAATGCAGGCTACTCAGTTCATTCTTCCAGGGAGAAAATAAATCTGATTTTTCAATAATAGTAAGGTGTTAATGACTTTTTGTATTATCTCTTCTGGGGGTATTTATGTTTTAAAGACATAATCTCACCTGAGGGCAGTAGTCGCCATCACGGAACATGGGAAATATGGGAAATATTTGGGAATAAGAAGATATTTCTGGCTTAAATTGCAATTTAGGGAAGGATTTTCAAAAGTAGTTGTGCAAAGTCACAGTTAAAGTTCCTCTCTTGATAGCTCTAATCTCCTTTTCTGCAAAACCTTTTGTAGAGCACCAGAGCTGCTGTGATACGGTCAGATTAACTGGTTTAAATTCACTTCCTTTTTCCATTTTGTGGAAATATCTAAAGAATGGGCCAATAAAGGAAGAAGAAGAGAAGCAGCAGAGAACCAGATATTAGGTCTCTGAATAATTAAGATAGTGTTTTATTTTACAATGTGGCCATTTTATATTAAATGGATATGTGTTACTCGGAATTGAATTTTGGTGCCTTAGATTTGTTTAGCAGTAACTTACATCAGTGGTAGATCTGAAATTTCTTAGATACCCAATGTATCTTTCTCCCTTGAGTTTCCAGAAAACTGCTTACAAATTCATGTTTCCTATGAAGTTTATTTTTAAATATAAGAATTTATAGGAGTGGGGGCTTTTTAATTTTTTAAGCATTCTAACTCCTGTCATCAGGTTGTCCTCACAAAAGTCCTTTGAAACGCCTAAATGACATCTCCAGAAAAATCAGTAATTGTCCAGTGGATGATTAATGCTTTTAGCTACACTGGTAATACTCAGCGCTGTTCTTGGAGATTGTGAGGATATGGATAAACCCTTCCTCTAGAAGCTTCTCTGGCTGTGAAAGCACCTAGAATGTGCTGAGACTGCTGTGTTCATGTATTAGAGTGAATTCTGTTTGGAGATCCTGTCTCAGCCCCACGTAGCTCTTAGCACGATGTGGATACCTATTGAGTTTGGTGGTGAGTCATTTTAATTTAATTGCGCAGTCACTAAGTTGCAGTCTTAGAGCTCCAAAAGAGTCTGATTTCAGTTCTTTTTCAGCCTCAGTAGGATGACCTGCTTTGTCATGTACAGTGATTTCTTTGTGTGATTCCCCACCCTCTTTCAGAAAATTGGGTTAGCATGCTCTTTACATAGTAGGTTTTGGATTTGTTGGCAGCTGTATTTGAAATAAGATGGGTAAGCATACTCATGGAGCTAAAAAAAAAGAGAGAGAAAGAAATGAAATGAGGATGGCTGGGGATAAAAAATGGCCTCAGTAAGGACCATTGGTAGTGATATTTGTTGCTTGAAAACCTTGTTGAAGGATAAAGAAAAAAGATTATAAATCACAGGTTTTCTTTTTGTAAAGTATTGTTTTAAGATACAGCATAAGCTATCCATTGCTTTAGATATAGGATATAAGAACA
This sequence comes from Avahi laniger, assembly GCA_963575035.1. NCBI lineage: Eukaryota > Metazoa > Chordata > Mammalia > Primates > Indriidae > Avahi > Avahi laniger. The sequence continues at coordinate 2,871 of CAUYSK010060906.1, forward strand.
AGTTATAAAGATGAAGCCATGTTTCTGTTATGAAGGACCTTTGGTGCAAATTCTTTATGAAATCTCATCTTCATCGTCGTTGTTTATGCTCTTCCTCCTTCACCTGCCTCCCTCCCTCCCTCCCTCCCTTCATTCATTCCTTCTTACATCCTTCTAATATCAAAGGGCTATCATACAAGATTTCAATATCAAATGATAATAGAAAAAAATAAAATATTGGTTCTGGCTCATCCTGTTACTTATTACTTGGAAGGCAGCCTTCCTACCAACTTAGGCATGATGAAAATCCTTGCTCTGCTTATCTTTGGAGTTTGTATTTGATGATTCTGTACTTTGACAGTCTTAAGAGACTCAGCTTTGTATGTGTGCTGTTGGTTATGTGAGCCAGAAGAAGTGATTGAGACCAGTAAATAAAGTAGGAAACGAAGAAATGGTACCCCTACGTAGGAAATATTGGAAATACCAGAGGAGGGGTTAGAGGTTGGGGAATGATATCATAACCTCGCTCTCCTCTTGCCTAAACCCAACTGTAAGCTAGAGAACAAGGCAATGACACAGCCTTTAGAGAACAGCCTCATTGGAACAAGGCAGAGAAGGGTAGAGAATGGATATAAAAGGGCAAATGGAGAATAATCAGCACCGTTTTCAGAGAACTATAAAATTTTAATTTTGGATAAATTGTTCCTTGGGAAAGAACTTGGATGATCTTTTGCTACAAAGAAGCTATTTCTGGGATTCAAGGTCTCCTGATGTAGTTAAGGAACAGTAGCAGTGATAATTGCGAGAAAGACACAGGAAGCGAGGGAATGAGTGGTGAACACAGGTTAATAATACTTACGGAGATGTTCTGAATTTCTCTGGTGAGTGATGTTTGGAGCTGCTGGGTACCTTATTTATTATATAATTGCTCTTCAAGAAGCCATTGCCAGTTTTGACCTCTGCCACATATTCTCTCTCTCTCTCTCTCTCTCTCTCTCTCTCTCTGTCTCTCGTCTTTAAACACAGAAGACACAGAGTTGGAGAGCTGCAGCAGGTCAGAGGGTTATTTTAACTTTATGAAGGACAGCCTAAACAGAAGACAGGCATTATGGCCAAAGTTTGTGCTCGGTAAAGAGTCCCTTTGTGTCAACAAATGAAATCAAAAGAAAAATTTGGGGAATAAGCCTTATGAAATGTGGCCCCTTTATGTGGCTTCTTTGCATCAGTATTGGTTAGCGGCATCGCACCCTAAGGGACCCTTCCCACTCTCACCCTCCATCTGCTAACTTTATCGTTTTTAAAAGAAACCTAACACATGAGAGCCAACAATTGTATTTAATGCTAAATTTAGATCAATATAAATTGGAGGATAAATTTATTATGATAATTTTGCATGGGAAATAATAATAGTACAGAAAATAGATTATAGGATTTTTTATTTTATGTTGAATTTATGCTAAATAGTTCCACTTAAGTATTTAATAAGTCATAAGTCTTTTATTTTCTATTTTTAGCATTTTTTCACTGTAGCATTACAGAAGAATTGCTCAGGATATGCTTATAGGCCTAGATAAGGAGTCACATGAATGGACATTATGCACAAAGAGGTTATTTAATGTGTAGATGGATAAAACCAAACATTTCTTCAGTTATTCTATAGATTAATAATCAGTTATACTCTCTGACCCTGATAAGAAATGAGTTTAAGGTAAAGCATTAAGAGTTTAGGCTTGACAAATACGAGTTTCCTGAGGATTGTAGAGTGGTTACCTGGGAAAGGAGTCCTTAGGAACATGTGAGTTGGCCTTTTCTAGAAGTTGTTAACGCTGGCTTGGTTTTTTTGTTGGTAGCCTCTCAAGAGTCTCTTCGTGGGATTTTATGATTTTCTAGCTTTTACACTTAGAGACACAAAAATGTGAATATTTTGCCTTCGCTTTCTATTGTATAACAAATTGGGATGGTTATTTAAACTCTTGAGTTTAATACACTGGTGTATTCCCATGATCACAAAATACATGTTCCTGATAGTGATGTGCTTGCGTATTTATCTGCTAGCCACTTCATGATTCTACCCCATGTTGCATCCTTTACTGAAAAGAAGCAAGTTTTAACTCTTGACTCAGATACTTAAATACAGGAATTTTAGTGTTGTCATCTTTTATTATTATTACCAGTTAAGGAGAGGCCTAGTTAAGGAAAGACGACTTTGAAAAAAATATCAAGTGTTTCAGATTGCTCTTGTATTTTCTACCTCTGGCTTGATAAGCATCACCTGCATTTCTAAATACATTTTCAAGTGCATTAGATGTACTTTCCGTAGGGTACCCCAGCCAAGCGAAAAATTTAAAGAAAACCCTCTATGTTAAGCCCCAGTTTAAAGGCTTTTGAATTACTTATAAAATATTTTGATAGCATAACTACATGAAATTAGGCTTTGATAATACAGTTTTAGGTAAATGATTTCTTCAAGAGTCATATGTGGGCCGGGCGCGGTGGCTCACGCCTGTAATCCTAGCACTCTGGGAGGCCGAGGCGGGTGGTTCGCTCAAGGTCAGGAGTTCGAGACCAGCCTGAGCAAGAGCGAGACCCCTGTCTTTACTAAAAATAGAAAGAAATTATCTGGACAACTAAAAATATATATATAGAAAAAATTAGCCGGGCATGGTGGCGCATGCCTGTAGTCCCAGCTACTCGGGAGGCTGAGGCAGGAGAATCGCTTGAGCCCAGGAGTTTGAGGTTGCCCTGAGCTAGGCTGACGCCATGGCACTCTAGCCAGGGCAACAGAGCCAGACTCCGTCTCAAAAAAAAAAAAGAGTCATATGTGGTTATATTAAAACATATCCTTCAAAGGCTGTTAGCGTGCATTGTTTTGAGAGGAGAAAGGTGAAGGTTAGGAGTGGAGGGAAAATATATCTTTAACTTTGGACTCTTTTTATCTAGCTTGATATTTCTCACTAGTATTTGGCGTTCCTCAAAAACAAACTGAGCTTTATTCATACTTATAGGTCCAACCAAATATTGAATACTGAAACCTACAACAAACTATTGATACCTTAAGTCAAAGGTCCTGGATATTTATTAATATGCCATACTCAATTATTCTTATATCTGTGAATATTGTCCTTGGTAATCTCTTTACATATAAATAGAAAACCAGGTGATTTATGACCATAACTGCCTTTCACTGAGGTGAAACATGGGTTACCTCATCTTTTTTGCCAATTTCCTGAATATATATGTTAGATACTGGCAATTACTACTTTCCAGACCATTGTTTCCAAGGCAGATTGTAAAGTGTTTTAAAGTCAAGGTAAAGGTCTCAGTAAAACTAAATGGAGAATACGAGCTTTCAAATCTGAGGCTGTTTTTAATTCTGCCAACTTAACTTCCTAATGTGCCATAAATTTAAATTTGCTTTTCTTTCCAAAAGGAGATAACCCTTCCTGCAGTTTGAACACAGGGAGCTTCCATTATTAATATTCTTTCTTTGTTTAAACTTGATTTTTGCTCTGGACTAAATGGAAACTTGGCAGAGTTTCCAAGTTCATATATGAGACTACACTCCTCTCTATCCAAATACATGCTTAAGGACAGGGTTCCTGCAGGCAGGAAAAATTGCCTTCCCTCTCTTTGGAAGACTTTCAGCCCCTTCTTTTCCTCTGCACTTATTTCTCTGGTGGAGCGGTGGGGAGGGGCAGATATTTAGTGCCATCAGTATAGAATTAGCTCAGTAGCTTAGCAGCAGCAAAGATACTTTTTCAAAATCAACTCCTGAATGTTCTAGCTGATAACAGAATGACTCCTTCCCCCTGAAGAGATTTGTTGGTGTTCTTTTATCTGCCACTTTGAAAATGGGGTAGGAAATACCATAATATTGTAGGGGAGGAAAAACTTTTCCCCACTCTCTTAGGTTTGTGTATGAGGCCTGCATGTTAAACCAAGAAAAGATTCACAGGAGAAAAAATTTACAAATTTTATTGATGTTAATATTTTTAGTTTTGCATGCACAAGGGCTTCACAGAAAAAAAGTGAAAATCCAAAGAGGCAGTTAGACTTGGAAGTTTGTATACCACTTTAACAAAGGGAGACAAATTGTGCTGAAGTGACTGGACAGAGGACAAAGGGTTAGGGCTCCGGGGGCTGTGAATTGTGGGAAGGTAAATATATGGGAAACTAATGGCAGATAATAGGGGTTATTTTAGGAAGGGTTGTTTGTACCACTTGTCTTGGTGCCAACTTTCCATCATCTTCATGGCCATAAAACTCTCCTAGAGAGGGGATTTATAGTAGTTCTCATTTTTAAGAAGTTTCTGCTTTTAGTCAGATATGGGAAGCTCCAAGAAGACTTCTTTCTCCATCTGTTGCTTCTCAGTTGTCTTCAGGTAAAAATAATCTATATGCCGAAGTGGCATATTTTGGTGTGCCCTGTTTTGATCCCTTTCAGTATTTAGAGAGGACAATGTAGAGAAAAATCTTTGACCTGGTGACTCTGCCATCAACAAACACAGGGACATTAAACATATCATTTAACATGCCTGAGTCCCCAGTTTCATTATCTAGAAAACAAGGCGACTGGATTATATGATCTCTAAAGATTCATGTTGTTCTAAAATTACTTATTGTTCTTAAGGATCTTGAATGTAGTCACTCTTGCATATATACAATTTGCTCTTATCCTTCAAGATAATGTAGACCTAATGTTTATTCAGTGTACATGAAATTTCTGCTGCCACACTTCAAAGACCTTAATCTTTGATATTTACTTAATCTAGGAACACTGATTGAAGGGAATATTTGAAGGAGATCTTGGGAGGGTTGGCTTGCAGCAAGTGGAGGGACCTTAGAAATGTTTATTGCTATTTTAAGATCTGGTTATCTTTCAACTGTCTAGCTGATGTTTTCTAAGCAACTTGTCACAATTTCTGGCTTAACCACTAAATCTGAGTTTGCCATTTCCCAGGCTAGCTCAGAACCAATCAAAATCCTCCTTTCATTGTTATACTCCAGGGGGCTGTGGAGACAGCATGGACTTTGGAGTCAACCAGAGCTGGGAGTTCATAATCTGACTGTGCCTTTTTCTGATTTTTTTTTTTTTTTTTTTTTTTTAGAGACAGTCTTGCTCTGTTTCCCAGGCTGGAGTGCAGTGTTGTGATCATAGCTCACGGCAACCTTGAACTCCTGGGCTCAAGGGATTCTCCCGCCTCATCCTCCCTAGTAGCTAGGACTATAGAAACACACCACCATGTCCAGCTATTTTTTTTTTTTTCTATTTTTTACAGAGAGGAGCTCTTGCCATGTTACCCAGGCTGGTCTTGAACTGCTGGCCTCAAGTGATCCTCCTAGCTTGGTCTCCCAAAGTGCTAGGATTACAGGTGTAAGCCACCAGGCCCAGGCTTCTGATTTTTTTGTTTTTTTTGATACCAATTAAGTTCTCTGTGCCTCAGGGTCCTTATGTATAAAATAGTAATACTTAAGTACTTAACTTAAAAATTATTTTAAGATCAAATGAGATAACAGATGGGAAGAACTTTTCACATGCCTCATAACGAGAACACCCAATGTTTGTATACCTCTTTATCATTTATGAAACACCAGCATAGTAGCAGTTTCATTTAGGGCATTGTGTGGTTTGCTTTGCTGGGTAAAATATCGCTTAGATACTAAACTCTCAGCGAGGCTCGCTGGGCTGGGACCATAGGCCTTTGGATCCTGGTCATGGTAGTTGGAGAGCCTTGGCTATCTTGGAGTCTCTTCTAAAACATCTTTTTATCTTTTCCAGGAATCTGAATTTCTGTGTTTGGAATGTGATGAGGTCAAGGTCAACCAAATTCTGAAGAAGCTCTCAGAGGTAGAAGAAAGTATCAGCACACTGATGCAGCCAGCCTAACTGATGATGATGAAGGAAGGAGTTGGAGTTGTAGGAACAAAGGTGTTGATGATCCCTCCCCACCAACCTTTTTAAAAAATATTCTTTTTCCCCCATTGGTATTAAATCCTCAAAATCAATCTTGTCTCCCTCTGCTTACTCAGATTTCTTTCTCTCTCTCTTTCGTTTACTCTTAACAGTTGTTCTAGTGCGGAGGTTCTCAGACTTCGCATGCATAGAGGTTATAAGGGGTACTTATAAAGCATTTAAGTGGAAAAAAAAAAAAAGGCAGGCTTCCAGGGCCCTATCCCCAGAGACTTGGTTTTAGTAGGACTGGGTAGTTGGGGTTAACCAGCTCTGGAAACCCTTGCCATGGTGGTTTATTCTGGGTGAGATGTTAAGGGATTTGTACAAGATAAATCATGCAAGAATTAGAAAAGGAGGAAGAAAACATTTTGGTTATGCAGATACAGGGCTGACCAAGTGCCATGTGTCCTCAGCTGAGGCATAGAGAAGCTTGCCTAACCTAGAAAGGATATACCTGACCCTAGTAAAATTTGAGATGCTTCTGGAACGGATTCAGACATTTGGATTAGTTCTGCCTAAATCTGGGGAGTCTGGTTTGATCTGAACTACTGAGGGACTCAAGCTTTTCTGGAACCCAGAACTAAACTGGCCTTGTATTAATAACAAAAGAACTCCTTTCGCTTGCCTCAAATCAGAATTGTGGAAAGAGGAAAATGTCTGCTGAGGTGATTTCTTCTACCTCAGAAAATTTTATGTGAGTCATCAAATAAAACCTCTTCCAGAAAATTTCTTTAAGAAGAGCTAGTATAATAAAAACTAGGTCCTAGTAGAGAAGTTACCAAACACCCAAGAATATTCCAAAAGGAGAAGGCTGTCAACCAGTATATGGAGGCTATGGTCCTTGCTGAACAGGTTTTATCATCTGATACTGATAATATTTAGAAACTGCAGTTGCCTTTAGGATGAAATATGTCTAAAAAGTGTGATTCTCTTGGTCTGTGGTTACAGCATGTCAGTTCTAATGAGTTTATTTCAGGGCAGGAATAGTCCTCTTCTGTTAAGCAATTTCTCCTAAATCAACCCGGAGACATTTCAGGAACTCTTCCAACACCCAAGCTGAAATTATTGGCTTCTTCCCTGATTAAAACCATCCTAGCAGTTAGCAAACAATGACCAGAGGTTTTAAATGTAGCCCCTGTGGACTCTTCAGAAAACATCTTGAAACAGTCCTGTAAATAGATTCAGGAAAGGCATGTGGTTTGGACCAAAAACTATTAAAACTTGCTTTCTGTTCCCAAGGCTACTGCCATGTAATCTAGGAGAATTTAGATAACGTCTCCTGCTGTAAAATGGAGGAAAATAATATCTCATCAGATAATGGGATTCCAGATGTCCTTGGAAAGAAGAACTATAGTTACCACACTAGTATTGATTCACATATCCCATGAAAGTCTATGGAAGCTTGAAGGAACAGACAATGGGCTAGAGGGAGAGGAAATCATTGTTGTAGTTTGAAGCTCTGTTTGGGTCATTCATGGAAGTAATAGCCACAAAAGTGGTCATGACCTTTTTTTATTATATCTCCAAACCCTAGGTCATTGGAAAAACTACTGTTAATGTATACTGAGTTTTCCAGAATTAAAAAACAAAACAAGGCCAGGCGTGGTGGCTCATGCCTGTAATCCTAGCTCTCTGGGAGGCCGAGGCGGGCGGATTGTTTGAGCTCAGGAGTT
>CAUYSK010060908.1:0-72640 GCA_963575035.1 Avahi laniger
TTATAATCCTAGCACTCTGGAAGGCTGAGGCAGGAGGATAGCTCAAGGTCAGGAGTTCAAGATCAGCCTGAAAAGAGTGAGACCCCATCTCTATTAAAAATAGAAAGAAATTATCTGGACAACTAAAAATATATAGAAAAATTAGCCGGGCATGGTGGCACATGCCTGTAGTCCCAGCTACTCAGGAGGCTGAGGCAGAAGGATTACTTGAGCCCAGGAATTTGAGGTTGCTATGAGCTAGTCTGACGCCACGGCACTCTAGCCCAGTCAACAGAGCAAGACTCTGTTTCAAAAGTAAAATAAAATAGATTAAAGGTTTTTAAAACATTCACAGTATATAAAAACAAGGACTGAGAATACACATAATGAACTCCGGGACTGGAAAGAGCTCTCGCTTGTTTAATGCCTGGCAAACTGGAGTCTAGTGACAGGACATTCAGCTTTAGTGGGCTTTAAAACTGACTGGCAAAGGTGCACAATAAGCTTTAACATGGTGGTCTTCACTCAGCAGTACAGTAGTCAACTATGTACTTACTGGGTTTAAGGAGTCTTCTTTGCATAGCAGAAAGGGATATAAGGCTTATAGTTTGTGCATCAAAAAGTAAAAGAAAGGCCAGGCGTGGTGGCTCATACCTATAATCCCAACACTTTGGAAGGCTGAGGTAGGGGGAGGATCGTTTGAGATTGGGAGTTCAAGACCAGCCAGACAACATAGTGAGACCCGTCTCTACCAAAAAAAAAAAAAAAAGTAGCGAGGCATGGTGGTGTGCCTGTAAGTCTTGGCTACTCCAGAGGCTGAAGTGGGAGGATTGCTTGAGCCCAGGAGTTTGAGGTTACAGTGAGCGATGATTATGCCACTGCACTCCAGCAGGGTGACAGAATAAGACCCTGTCTTAAAAAAAAAAAAAAGGAGGGCGGCAGCAAAGACTACAGATGCTGCCCCAGGAGCAGGGACTGTCCTATCTCTTCCTCTGACACTTTGAGTTGCAACCAATAAAGGCTGTTTCTACGGCAAAAAAACAAAAAAATCCCACAACAACAAAAAAACTTAAAAGATGTTTGTTTTCTTACAGGTTCTTTTACTAAAAGAACCTCATGTTCTTTGTGCCCTATATCTAAGGTGCTCTCTTAGGCTTCACAACTTTAGCAGATTGGATAGATAGAATGCTTGCTGGCTGAATAATATGATTATTGATGCCAAGACATCACTAAAAAAAAGTGAACCTTTATACTCTCTGGATCATGCTCATAGTTTTTGTTTTGAAATCATGCTCATAATTTTTGTTATGTTTTCATATTCCTTTATGCTATACTAATAAAAAGAAAGGGATTTTGTTATAATATTTGTGATTTTTATTTTTTCCTCCATATATGGGCTATACCTCTCAACCATCAATTGTTTATTTCTAGACTCCTTTATGATACTCTAAACTGTTATTACAATAAATACACTAATGAGTTAAACTAGGAGTTAGTTATCTTTTCACCACAATCTATTTTGGCTGAGAACTTTCATAAATATTTCAAACACTGCTTACAATTAGGTCTTCTGGAAGGTATGGATTCTATACTAATTCACTAAAAAGAGACATAAAACTTTGTATATACCTGTGGTCCTCATTTGTAGCTATCAAGCTGGACACATTCCGTAATATCCCACCTCCACTTTCAATAATGGCTAAAGTGTTTGTCTGGCTCCGGTAAGTGAGAGTGCCAACCAAAAATGCAAGCGCACCATCTACAGCACATATATCAGCTTTATTCTCAGTGCAGTGTGCTGACAAATTCCATAAGGCACTCAATACACTTTTGAGGGTTGATTCCTATTAAGAAACAGAATATGCATCATCTAATTAGAGTTGGAATTTGTCTCTCAGAACTTCTATGTTTACTTCTATAGAAATAAAAGTTATTTTTCTGTTTATCTCCTTTGACCATCTGTCACTGGTAAATTATTTAGAAGAACTTTTATAAAGTACCAAACAGAATTTAAGTCAGTGATATCCCATAAAACAGGCAGAACACAATACTGAACTGATGGATGATCTTTATAAACTTCATTCTAAGTGTTTAGATGGTATATACTTATCTTAAAAGAATTTATATTAAAAAAAAACTTAGAATATGAAACAGAACTAATGTACATTATGAAAAGATAACATTTTTGGGATAATAGAAAATGAATTAAAAAACCTCTATATATCATATATAGGTATGGAAAGATATCTAAGTATTAAGTGACAAGACCAAGTTACAATTCAGTATATACAATATTCTGCTTGTATAAAAAACATATATCTGATTGATTAAAGTAACAATGTAACTTTGAAGAAAGGGTACTAGAAAAACTACAATTTCTTAAAATTCCCCAAAAACCTTATTACAAAAAACCAGAACTGCCTAATATATAATATCATATAGTAAACTGTCAAATTGTAATTGCCATAGAAACACTCTGATATACAATTAAAGATATTGGTCAAAACTTGCCGTCATCCTGATGTCAGTCTTTCTTCTTATCACATATCAATCAAGGAACAAACATTCATTAGAAATCAACCCTGTGCCTATCATAATTAGAAGCACTCCAGAGAATACAAACGCAGCAAACTGATACCTGCTTTGAAGGTACTAACCATCTACTTTGGGGGAAAAAAGATACAAAAACATCTATGAAACAAAGTGCTCTAAAGGAAAGATTGTAACAACTTGAATTTTATCAAATCAAATATTTCATAGAGGAGAATACCTCTATAGGAGGATAAGACCTTTGCTGCTGAGGGGAAGTAGAATGAGGAAAGGCATGGAAACGGGAATAAGCAAGAAAGGACTGATGAACTCAAAGAAGGCACACGAGGAGTCCAGAGAGGTAAAAGGCAGGCTCTGAATGCTACGGCAAACATTTTGGGTCTAATTCAATAAACAGCTAACTGCTTTATTCTCATTAAGAAATTAAATGAATGGAACAATCCAAGAGCAGGTACAGTCGCTATTCATCAGAGAAATGGTAGGAGGCAGGAAGTAAGTGCTTTTAACAATCAAGACATGAGAAGAATAAGAGCTCAATTTTAATGACCCTGCGATTGAGGTAAAAGGTGGGGCATTCCAAGTATCCCAACAACAAGCAAGAATTTAGAGTGAGTATAACTGCAACTGGCCCACAAGTTGCTCTCTGTGAGACTGTATGTCAAGGGCCAAGCATTTTGTTTCAAAAATGTTTTATAGACTGGGCGCGGTGGCTCATGTCTGTAATCCTAGCACTCTGGGAGGCCGAGGCGGGCAGATTGTTTGAGCTCAGGAGTTCGAGACCAGCCTTTGCAAGAGCGAGACCCCGTCTCTACTAAAAATAGAAAGAAATTGGCCAAACGACTAAAAATAGAAAAAAAAAAATTAGCCGGGCATGGTGGTGCATGCCTGTAGTTCCAGTTACTTGGGAGGCTGAGGCAGGAGGATTGCTTGAGCTCAAGAGTTTGAGGTTGCTGTGAGCTAGGCTGACACCAGGGCACTCACTCTAGCCAGGGCAACAGAGTGAGACTCTGTATCAAAAAAAAAAAAAAAAAAAAAAAAAAAGAAGTTTTATAGTTCACATTAGAGGAGGCAAGAAGAAATAATTAGGGGTTGGAAATATAAGTAGTGAAAGTGAAGGGAGGAGTTTTAATAAGGTGTGTGATCAAAAAGTATAAAATACAGGTGAAGGTATTAATAGAACAGAAAAACCTAAGTAAATCAATAAATCTAGATTTTGTTTGACCCAAGGACAGGGTTGTTCCAGAAGGAAAATTAGGAGAAAGATAGTATGGCTGGTTAAGAAATAAAGCAATTACTGGTGCAGTGTCTCATGCCTGTGATCCCAGCACTTTGGGAGGCTGAGGCGGGAGAATTAGTTGAGGCCAGGAATTCAAGATCAGTCTGAGCAACATAGTGAGACCACCGTCTCTACAAAAAATAAAAAAAATTTCCAGGTGTGGTGGTGAGCACCTATAGTCCCAGCTGCTGGAGAGGCCGAGGCAGGAGGATTGTTTGAGCCCAGGAGTTCAAGGTTATAGTGAGTTATGATCGCACCCTTGCACCCTAATCTGGGCAACAAAGAGAGATCCTGGCATTTAAAACAAAAAAAAAAAAAGGAAATTAAGCAAGTGACATATTCGGGGCTTTGGTTGTTACAGGGAGAGAAACACTGCATTGCATTAGTTAGAAGAAGTCACAGAGAATCTTTATTTCCATTTTCAAAATACTAGGGTTCCTACAGATAGTTGAAACATAAAAAGGAAGGATCCAGTAGAGAAGTTGTAGAAGACAAGAATAAGGGAATAATAGCTTTAAGTAAACAGCAAAGTTTGGGGCACAGAGTGCAGGTGAAGGAAAGGCTCTATTGTGCAGAAGAGTTAAGAACTAGCTGAATGGAGTTAAAGTGATGTAACACATGCTGGGGAGACAGAAGGTAGTTCTGATTCTCTCGGTCATCAGTAGCAAATGGAGTTGAGAGGGAGTAGACGTCTAATTACAAAGAGAAAAAGAATGTTCATAATGAATGCTGCACTGGATGTAGAAAAAGAGGAACAAATAAATTCTAATAGATGAGTGTAGGTCCTTGAAAGAGAATTAGAACTTGGACCAGTGAGCAGCAGTACAGTTTTCATAATACATACAAACACATCAAATCTTTCTGAAAATATACTGGTTATTAGGCGTCATTAAGGGTGCATGGTACTAATTTTTTTGTACAACTTTATTGAGGTGTACCTGAAGAACAATAAACTGCACACATTTCAAGTGTACAATTTGATCTCTTCTGGTGTATATATATACCCATGAAACAAACCACCACCCCGATCAAGATAACAAACATTTACATCACCCTCAAAAGTTTCCTAGTACAACCTTATTATCCATCTCCAATCCCAGGCAACCACTGATCTGTTTCCTGTCACTACAGATTATTGCATGTATCAATATTTCATTCTTTTTCATAGCTAAGTGGTATTCCACTGTACAGACATTCCAAAATTTGCTGACATCAGTTATTTCTAGTTTTTGGCTATCACAAATAAAATTGCTTGTGAACATTTGTGTGGAAGTCTTCGTGTGTTCCTCTTGGGTAAATACTTAGGAGTGTAATGGCTGGGCTGTATGATAGGTTTGACTTAAAAACACTGATAGAGGCTTTATAGGGTCTTGTATTGGTGTTAAAAAAATAAAATAAAAACAAAAACAAAAAACACTGACCAATGTTCTCCAAAGTAGTTATACCATTTTATATTCCCACCAACATTGTGTAAGATTTTCAGCCACTCGACATCCTTGACAACACTTGGTCAATCTTCTAAATTTTAACCAATGTGATACGTGTAATGGTATCTCGTTATAGTTTTAATTTGTATTTCCCTGGTGACTAATGATGTTGAGTATCTTTTCAAGTGCTTATTGGCCATTCATATCTTTTCTTTTCTGAAGTGTCAATACAAGTCTTTTGCCCACTCAATAATTTTAAGGTATTTTTACACAGACACTAAGTATATTTTAATAATATCTTTATAACTAATATTTATTTGAATACTTCTTTATCTAATAAATTTTCAAGGGTTTTCTATGTATAAAATAATATACTTTACCAATAATTCATTAAAAAAAAAACTAAAACCTTTGTCTTTTCTCAAAGGGAAAGTTTTAAAGAGGAAAATGTAGGCTGTGGGTCTAGGAGGACTGGTTGGGTAAAAGAAGCCCAGAGTAGATAAGATGACTTGCTTGGTCTCTCTCAGATTTCATGTTTGCTATCTTTTTCTTTTTAAACTTAGCTTAGTTTCTGAAGCAGATATCTCACCTGGAGATACTTCCTCTGTAAACGAATTATTACTTGGGGATTCCTTACCTTTGGGTCTGATGACCTCCTGATAAGCTAATCAACAAAACTTAAGGGGATTGACATTTGGAGAGCACAGAGGTAACATTTATACCAGTGATTTCTAATTGGCGATTCTGTCCTTCTTCCCTTCCAGAGATAATTGGCAGTATCTGGAGACATTTTTGATTATCGTAAGTTGGGGGAAGGGTATACTGGCAGCTAGCGGGCACAGGCCAAGGACACTGCTAAATATCCTATGATGCATAGGTCAGCCCCTCTAAACAAAGAATTATCTGGTCCAAAATGTCTATTGTGCTGAAGCTGAGAGGCCGTGATGTACACTAAGTCACTTTATCCAATCTTTTAAATCTTAAGACTTTTGGAGTTTGGAGTACTCTTAAAACTATGGACAGGTGAGATCAACAGGCCAGAAATTAGGGAATCTCATGAGTGGAATAAGGCAGGAAAAAAGTAGTCAAAGAAGACATTCTTATTACAGTACTAAGTGTTTTCAAAGGTACCTTTTTAACTTCCAAAGCACATTCCATCAGTGCTTTTACACTTCCAACTTCCCGCAATGTCTTTTTACTATTTACATCTGCTCGCCAAGACAAATTCCTCAAAACACTTGCAATAACCTGCAAATGAATCAATTTTAGAATAATTTGTATATAAAATGATTCATACTAGTTCCTGTTTTTGTTTTTAATGCTAGAGCTAACAATAGAAACCTATTAATAAAGGATTTTCTCGGCCAGGTACGGTGGCTCACTCCTGTAATCCCAGCACTCTGGGAGGCCGAGGCGGGAGGATCGCTAGAGGTCAGGAGTTCGAGACCAGCCTGAACAAGAGCAAGACCCCGTCTCTACTAAAAATAGACAGAAATTAGCTGGACAATTGAAAATATATGCAGAAAAAATTAGCCGGGCATGGTGGCGCATGCCTGTAGTCCCAGCTACTCGGGAGGCTGAGGCAGGAGGATTGCTTGAGCTCAGGAGTTTGAGGTTGCTGTGAGCTACTCACTCTAGCCCGGGCAACAGAGCGAGACTCTGTCTCAAAAAAAAAAAAAAAAAAAGAATTTTCTCCTAAGTGCTCTAGGGTGCCAAAAAGAATTCCTACAATATAATTATTTTCCTTTATTCTAGTGTTAATGGAACCACACTTTAAACATAAGATACTAAATACTGAGCCACAGTCTAATCTGAATCAAGATATTGATCTATTAATACACAAGAAAAACATTTGAAATTCTAAACAGTACCTGCTGTAAGTCTTCACTTTCAGATTTTAGTTGGGCCACAAGTGCTCTCATGCAGCCTTTCATAGAGCATAGCGTAGCCTATAAAATTAGATATGGAACAGAGGGTCATCAACAAGGTAACTTGAAGAAGTGCTTTAATATTGTCTACTGAACTTCAAACCTAGTTTGCACTGTCTCATTTTAATCACAACGGATATTTTACCGATAAAGGATCTAGAACAAGATTATCTAAATGAAAGGCAGATATCCTCCTAATTCTTTGCTATCTGTTCTTCCCCTGCCAAACTGGAAAAATAAAATGAATAAATGATAAGAAATGATAAGCAAAGGGTTTTAAAGTAAGGTCTCCTATTTGGATGGAATCAGAATGTCTGTAACACTTGCCTTGGTCATCAGAATTTCCAGATTTTTCTCTCATTCCCAGGAACAGTGTTTTTAATGTGAATATACAGTCACCACTGTGTTCCATTTGTAGATGTGCTTTTGCCTTTGTAAGGCATAAGATAACCAAATGAGTTGGATAAGTGGGGGTGGAAGTTTTTATTAGTCATTGTTTAATGAGGACCGTGAAAAAAAGAAAATTAGTGACAAGCAGTTTGTATGAAAAGTAAAGTAACCCATACCTGAGCTATCTTAAGAACTACATCTTCTAAAAACATACCTTGTTGGCTACATCTCCGAAAGTCAAGTTTGTCAAAGCCATTCCAGCATATCGTCTTAATGTAATACTGTAGTGGTCATTAGTGAGCCCATACATTTCACAGTCCACTTGCAATAACTCTGCAATGGCCTGTAGTCCCCCTAATTTAAAAAGGGCAAGAGGAAAAAGATAATAATCTAAAATAAAACAAATTGGTACCAAGTTGGTACCTTACTATTAGGAAAAAAAAATCTCAAAGAACGAGAATGTACGGTTTAAATTCGCCTTTAGAATTACAAGCCACAAAAACTTATTAAGGACTTATGTGTAACATATTTATAAAGTACAACTTGATAACTATTCCATTTTCTGCCAGTTTCTCCACCCTCCAGCCCCTTGCCTTACTGAGTAAAATGATTATTATTTTCTGTTTACTACACATACACTATACCTCACTGACAATGAAGAAGGCTATTTTCTAACACTAGGTCTTCCTAACCATAAGCAGAAAAAGGTGACTTACTTTTATTATCAGGGCTTTATAAATACTCTTTATTGTCACACACTGTGGCCTAATTACTTTCATATTTTTTAATCTGTGAAATAATTACCCTTAGGAATACTGAACCTTTTAAATGAAACTGTATGAAGCAAAACTTATTTAAGAAAAAGAATTATCTGTTCAATTTATTACTGAGTTCCATAAAACTACTTATTTGTGTTTTAAAAAACTTTTTCTTACTTTTCTTTGATAGTATTAAATACCAACTATAATAAGAGTTAG
The DNA here is from genome assembly GCA_963575035.1 of Avahi laniger. Classification (NCBI taxonomy): domain Eukaryota; kingdom Metazoa; phylum Chordata; class Mammalia; order Primates; family Indriidae; genus Avahi; species Avahi laniger. The sequence continues at coordinate 8,528 of CAUYSK010060908.1, forward strand.
TATTTTTTTTACCCCTGATTCTTACCACTGGGTATGCTCAACAATGCACAGTGGTCAACACCAGGAAGGGTGAGGAGGGAAAAAAGGGAAAGGAAAGGGAAAGACATAAAAGAAGGGGTTAAAAAAAAAAAGTGAAGCAAAACAGTGAGTGAACAACAACAACAAAAAAGGCATATGGAGGCTATTCAAAATATTATTCATCATCAAATAATAATCATCATGGGACTTGAGATATTGTTTTGTCACAGAGAAGTGGCTTAGAAAAAAAAGGATGAATATACATAGGCAATTCTTGGACACTACAAGTCTAAACAGTGAAAGAGAACTGTTAATATGAAAGAGAACTAGTACATTAATATTTTTATAAATGATCTGGAAGGATCAGTATAGGAAGAATCTGCAAGTCTGCAGAACAAAGTTCTACCTTAGGTCAAGAATTCCAGGCCAAAGGATTCAACTATATAAAGATTCATGTAAATCTTTATGACTAGCAGAAATGACAGGTCTGAATGCAGATAAGTGAAAATTAGTTTGGTTAAAGAAAAGCAAAACCATATTTAGGGAGATTTTCCTCCATCCACTCGTAATGGTAGAATAATACATAGTCAGTGAAAAAAAAGTCACTGTCTTCATGAAGCTTATAGATTAGCACAAAGATAAACACTGAACAACTAATTTAAGTGTGATGTATTGTGTAGAAGCACAGGGTAATATAACAGGTGGATTTAATCTAGACCTGGAGTGGGAGTGAGGTCTCCAAGAAAAAGGCTGAGGAAATAACGTTTAAGTTGAAACTTAAAGGATGAATGTATATCTAACAAGGGTGGGGCAGGAGTAAGAGAGAAGTACTGTAGTACGTGCAAGGGCCCCTGGCCCTGGAAGACATAGCAACAAGAAGAGGGCCACAGATAGCCTACAAATATGGGTGGACACCAGATCACATAAGACTGTATATGCCATATTAAGGATTTTAGGCAGAGGAAGGAATAATTAGAAGTGTATTCTACTTCCACAGACTACTATGGTTGCAATGTGCAGAATGGATTATTTCTGAAAGTGGGTAAGATAAGACAAAGTAAGGCAGAACAGGAGAGACAATGGTGGCTTGGACTGGAATGAAAAGAACAGTGACTTGAGATAATATTTAAAGAAGCAGAATTAAAGCATTCAGTTACTAGGTGTAGGGGATAAGGATGGAGTCATAAATGATATCTAAGATTGTGGCTTAAGCAACTGGGTTGATTAGGATGCCAATTTCTGAGAAAAGAAATCCTGGAAAAGTCAGAGATTTGGGGCCAGGCCTGGTGGCACAGGCCTGTAATTCTAGCACTTTAAGGAGGCCAAGGCTGGAGGATTGCTTGAGGCCAGAATCAAGAATAGCCTGGGCAACAGTGAGACCCTGTCTCTACAAAAAATAAAAAAAGAAAAGAAAAGATGGAGATTTGGGGATGGGAGAGGTAAGAAATTCAGTTTGTGACAGTTAAGTTAGAAGTGTCTGAAATACCATCTAAGGGAAGATGTCAGATAAGCAGTGCAATAATGTGTCTAAAACTCAGGAGAGAGAACTTGGATTGAGAAGTAAATTTGAAAAAAAACCACAAAACTATTTAATGTAACTGAAGGGTAGGGAGAGAAGAAGAGACTAGAGCAGAACTTTAAGGAATTCCACCATTTAAATTCTCAGCAAAAGAACTGAGAATCTTGACCCAGCAAACAGACATCGAAGTCACTGCAGACATGAAGACTGTGGCCTGGTAGACTGATGAGATCCCCAAGATATTAAGTATTTTAAAGTAATGCGTCAATACCCAAACAAAATAAATGATGCTTTGTTTGCATAAAATCCTGCCTAGTGTGGCAACATCTGGGATACTTTAAGAAAGACAAAATGCATCTGAAGAAGGTTCCAAGAAGGCACTAAATGATCAAAGAGTTGAGTGTCAACAAAACCATGAAGAACATGGCTAATAAGAACATTCAAAAAAATCTGGAATATCAGATAAAACAGAGCCTTTTATGAATTCAGACAAATAAAAAGGATTTTAGTGAATTTTGAGGCAAAGCATGTGATTCATAGGTTAAAACTATAAATGGATTCACTAAAACGTAATGCAAATTTATGATTGATAGAATAAAAAATTAGTTTCTCTGAGAAAAATCAGGATGTTTCAAGGTAATGCAAAGATGATGAATGTCTTTCCACATTTTTTTTAATGCCTATGTTAGAAAATAGTGATCTGGATGGACCAAACTATTACCCAATATGGTATCTCATAACCTTATAGATGGTAGAGAACCAAGTGCCTTAGGTGACATTCGATAAAATCATTAATTTAAATTCTCATTTAAAAAAAGAGAAATGACACTTAATTTTAAAAGGTGTATTATTTTTGTTTTATTTGGTTTAGACAGTCACCATTAAAAGTCAACAAAATTCCTCATTCTAAAATAAATATTAGGGGCCCAACATCAATATTCTATAAATTGGTGTTTCACAAAGTATCCTGAAAATAAGAATCACATGGGCCACTTATTAAGTATGGTTTCTAGGCCCTTCCCCTAGAGATTCTGTTTGCTACAGAACCAGAGAATCTATACGGTTTGACAAGTGCCTCTGGTGATTGTTATGATCTAGAAATTTTGTGAAACACTAATGCAAATAAACAATGAGTTCCTTGAAAGCCAGGATCATGTCTCAATCATAAAAATCTAGTGCCTAGCACAGTTTCTGGGGCAGATTTGGGAATTACTAAACATACATCATGGATAGTATAGTCTAAAATTTCCAATAGTAACAGGTGCAACTTACATGACCCTGATAGTTGTAGAATCTTTGTATATGTACACATGACAGTCCCAGCTGACTGGGCTTAAGAACTTCCCTTCACCTACTTGGGATTTCTTTCCTCCTTATCCTTTACTGCCAATAATTTGTGCTGTCTTATATTATCTCTCTCCAATCCATAAACCTTAATCCTCCTTTTGCCACAGTGCAAATATGGAGGCTAGGAGTGAGAAGAAGGTAGTCCCCTGTGGCTATGTCCCCAGCAGTCACACCCCCAGAGGCCCCATCCTGCTCCTCACCTGAAAGCCCCTGCCCTAGCTCCTGTGATGAAATGCCCCGGGTAGCCTTCCTACCTGAAGAAGGAAGAGGAACAAATACTGAGTCTAGGTTTTATTTTAAAATTCAGATAATTAATGTGTCATTCCTATTCTACAGTCCATTGGAACACAGGAATGTATGTAGAAAAACCTTGGCAATATCTTAAAAATGGATGAATTTTCCTGTTTATTCATTATTTTTAATCCCCTTCCCATTATTATTAGCATTTAAAAAAACCTTAAAATTTTCACAAATGCTGAGATTGTACTGAGGAGGGGAAAATTCGTAAGATTAACTGAGATTCCACAGGAGGCCAGGGAAGGAAAGAGAATCAGGTGGGCCAACTGCTAGGCCTGTGGGAAGAAAAGCATGGCCAGAGGGCAGGCCTGAAATCTCAAAGTACAGAGCCTCCCACAGTGATGACTCTGAAGGAGACAACACTCATTTTTGGCTGTTCAAGTTCTCTGTGTTTAAGAGTCTCATGACTTTATCACTTTTAAGATAAATGATGAATGACAATGATGAGGGTGGTAGGAATACAAAGTGGGGGCTGGAATGTAATGCAACAAACAGCAAAAAAGCAAGGGCACAGCTACACTGGGATGGGAAGTAAGTGTATGGGTCTTGCTTGTGGCACGACTAGAGAGATCCAGTTCACATGAGATGGCTCAGCATGATGCAATTTATAAATACCACACTGTGCAAAATGAACCTAGAAATCAAAGAAAAACCGTTACATGAAAAATGGGGTGCATAAATGCAGGTTATATAAGGTTTAGAGTGTGTGATAACACATATCTAAAGGAGTAATCATTCCAAAATTAATGGAATGTTTCTGACTTTAAATTAGAGCATGATGCTTTTCTGCATGAACCGGTTTCAAAGATGCCATGCTGCTTATAATGAAAATCCAGTAAAACACTGATAACCATAAAGATAAGTGAAAATCTTAATAATAATTCCTCCTGGTGCTCATCAAAAGTGACTGACAGAGTTCAAGAACAATAAAGTAGCTCCATATTTCAAAATAATTCAAATTACCCTCCCCATCAGCTGTCACACAGGGTCTACCCTGCAATAGGAACAAGGAGTGGCCCATTTACCATTTTTTCAATCTTTAGCTAAGATTTTGAAAATTCTAGTTAGTTTACAGTGGGGTAACAGTTTCTGTGATTCAGGACCCTTTCTTCCCTGGAAACCAGGGTACCGTTTTTTGTTACAAAGAGGAAGCAGCTGGTAATTGAAGTTAGTGGTCTTATATTCCAATTCATCAATGATTAAAAATCTTCATTTACTATATTGAATTTTTACCATGATTTAAAAATCCACAAGTATTTGTTTATTGCATTAAGAAACATTTTTGTCTTACCAAGTTCATTCATTGCATGTCTATGTTCTTCATCAAATGAAAGTTTCATTAGAACACACACAGCAGGACAGATCTGATGTTCGACAGGAGCTGGCACTGAAAAATAAAACCAACATAAACCATGATGCTTGTTATTATATTTTAAAAATACGCAGCGATAACTAACATATCCCTAATGCACAGAAGTTTAGTGGATCAACAAATATTTGCTGAATGGATGAATAAATACTATAAATATGGAGCAAAAAGTATGAGTAAAGGGCTTTTCTTGGTTCCATAAAAATGTTTAACACTCATCTCCCCTTGACTAAGTCTGTTAGAATAAGTCCCTTATAGGTTTATGCTATTATACAAATAATTAATAATTTAAAATTATGTTGACTATATAAAAGAATAAGAAACATTTAGGTATAAAACTATTTAATCTTGCTTATAATTTCTATTTAAACTAACTTTATGAGTTTGGGTTAAAAGCACATGGCTGTGTTCAAATGTGATATGTAGTAGAATAAGTTCACTATATAGACAGATAAACCAGGTAGTAAAACAAAGTTTAAAGAAAAAGGTGTCCAAGAAAATGTACTTGAACATTTAATATTATGTACAGGGTTTTAAAACTTATTATTTGGCATAAAATAATTTTTAGAAAGTATTTCTCAGAAGAAATATTAATTTATTCTATTTAACATTTTGAGAACAGGTATCAAGTGAACAAAATGCAGGTCATTACATAACAGTGGATAGCCAAAGAAAACAATCCAGAAAGGCAATGTTCTCCTAGTAAAATGTTATTAGTTCTCCTTATCCCTTAGACAAATAAGGCAATCCCTGCTTTTTTCTTATTCTTGAACATTTTTAGATTTTAAATAAATTCACCTTTATACCTAAGCTTAAAAAAAGTCTGCTACAGGCATAAGTCATGTTCTTACCATCACTTCTTCTCTTGCTTCCCAAATCAGTAGACTGATACAACCTTTGTGTGTGTGTGTGTGTTTATGAGAGAAAGAGAAGAGAGAGAGAATGAGCATGAGAGTGAGTTCTTGTCAGGTAAAAAGAAGGCCTTACCTTACATACTTACTGCTTTTGGTTCTTGGCTATAGGAATGAAGCAAGTTATGCCCCCAATAGTCCCAACTCCCATGTTCCTGTTCCCTGCTCCTGAGGGAGAAGGGCTGGTGGCCAAGGGTCCCTTCCTGAGCAAAGAACTGGGTGGCTTATCACCCCCAGCAACTGAAGCCTATAGCCCAGAGCTGGATGGTGCAATAGGAAGAGCACCGAGCTGAGAGTCCAAAGATTTGGCCTCTGTTCCTGGCTCCACCAGTTGTGAGGCCACAGGCAAGTCTTTTAGCCTCTCTGAGCCTCAGTTTCTTTATCTGTAAAATGGAGATAATACCTTCTCTTCCTACTTCACAAGTGGTTGTGAGGATCAAATAATGTAACAGATATAACACAGCTCTGTGTCCACTAAATAGACTGATAAGCAAATGTAACAGATTACGGTTTGGTCCCTAAAAGCTAAAGGAACTTATGTAAAGTCACTTTCTGAGCTTCATCCATGAAATGAAAAGAGATGGGCAACATAATTGCTCGAGTTCTTTCTTGCTCTACTATACTATGACTCTATAAATCTCTTGATTTGCTGTTCTTTTTTGGTTGTATAGTAGTGCATATAACATTTTCCTTTGTTAAATTTTTCTAGGGAAATATAGACTTAAGCTTTAAAATATGATAGCAGCATAATGGCTAATATGAATTTCCCCCTCTTATTCATAAAGACAACATATTAATTAGAAAAATTTTCTATTCTAAAACTTTTACATTTGCTTTGAAACAGGCACTATGATGTATACTATAGAGAACATACTTGGATTTTTGTCCTGGTCCATGCCTTGTTCATGGGCTTCCTGCCACTCCCAACAGGTTTCACAGTAAGCTCGTATCTGTTCCAAAAGATGAAGGACTCGGATTTCACGCCTGCCTCTCTTGTCATCAGGCTGTGAGTGAATGATGTTGTGGAGTGCTGCACTGGCCCTGGCCCGAGCCTCTTTACTGCCCCGGGAATTTCCCAACAATACAGAGTCTTTGTCATTGCCATGTAAAAGCTGGATGAGGAGAGGAAGACATCCAGACTGTCGCATGGATATACAGCTGTCTTGGGAGCTAGACATAGCTAGCAAAGTTCGTGACATATCATCCTTATCATGAGTACCAAGCATTGACAACAATGAATACACCATTTCCACCTGTGGGCCAAATGAGTTTAGAAACAAAATTATGATTTTAATATCCAAAAGCCAAAACCAATGAAGTGATGAATGGGCTATTTATTGTAACTCATTACTTAAAAAAAATATTTTTCAGGATGAAGTTATGAGTATTATTTTAAAATCCATATAACCATCATAATGTGAGTAAATAACAGCAGTGGTAATACATGGTACTGAAAGAGAAAGTAGGTTCTTGCATACTTAAATTATTGTTTGTTTGAATCAGCTGGTGGTAATCCACTGATCATGATGAGTGAAAATCAACTGATGGCCCCCCTCCAGAATATGGTTTATCTAAATACTTTACACAGTTTAAAATCTTAATTTACTTCTTTTAATCTATAACTATTATCAATAAGCAGAAAACATTCTTGCAACAATTATAATTTGCTAAGTACTAATTCTCAGCAATTTTTAATTCTCATCAGATTATAATGTTAAAGTTATATATTTACACCCATAAAAATATTTTGTCATAAAAAGGAAAATGACAATATCACACAAGGGAGTGACAAAGCCAGGATTCATAGTCACTTTTTAAAAAAAGCAATTGGTAAGCACCAATTACCGTCTGCCAATAAATTCTAAGAATTTACGTAGAAGCAGATTAGAAACAGCAAAACAGTACCCAGTTATCCTGGACCATGATCAGCCTCATTTCAAAGCTAGAGGATATTACATAAAAGTAGAGGCTATTATATAAAGAATACATTATCTCTATAAATCAGTGGCTCTCACAGGGGCAATTTTGCCTCCATCAGGACACATTTGCAACATCTTGGAGACATTTTTCGTTGTCCCAATCACAGGGCAGGCATGTCAGGGACACATAGCAGGTAGAGATCAGGGATGCCGCTAAACATTCCACAATGTGACAAGGAATTATCTAGCCAATAGTGCTGAGGTTGAGAAATGCTGCTCTAAATATGTAAACACATACATACTTTTAGAAAGGCCGCATAGGACTGTAGGTAAATGGGTTTTCATCAGACCTAGGTTCAAATTTTGGCTCTACCTCTTAAAAGCAAGATGTATAATGCTAGTTATTTGATTCTCTGACCCTCAGTTTTCTGAGTTGAAAAACGGAAGAATTTATCTACCTAATAGGGTTTCTCTGTGAGGATTAAATAAAATAATACATGTATGGGACAGGAGTTGACATTCAAAATATGTAGGAAAGTCTTAATATTATTATGCACAAATCACTTCAAAGGAAACAGTATTCTAATGGCCAGTTTTCACACAACAGTTCTGTTGAATATTAGAGATTTTCCTTATATAAAAATTACAGATTGATGTTGCACAGATCTGGAGTTGAATTTTAATTTAATTTCATTAAGAGCTGCCTAAAACATTTTTTTGCTTCCTTCAATTTTCTCATTTAGAGGAAAAAGAAGACCTAACAGGGTTTTTGAGAGGACCAGACCAGATATAAGGTACACACAACTGCTAGCACAGTTACTGGCATACAAGAGGTCCCAAGTAGTACCTATTGTAAATTTTGAAAAGGATTAAGTCTCATGTTGACAATATCATTTAATATTCTAAAATTCATTACTTAAATTAACATTGTTATTTCTGTAATACATTTCCTAAGAGCCATTATATTATTTAGAGTAAATAAAGAGTATATGAAAACCATTAACAGAATTATTAATAGAATTCTATTCATAGAATTATTTAAGCTGAAAATATGTTGTTTAGTAATATTAGAATTTTATCTTAGTAAAATATTAAAGCCTCTGACATTAAAAAAATAATAACATAATTATTTTCTTTTCAGACATTATTCCCAAATCCTAAAATATTTGCTAATGTCTGCGATATCCTAAGGAAAGCTCACTTATCAGCACTGGGTAACATTCTTCAATTTTTCTATCCATTTCAATAAATATTTATTAAACACTCATGTGCAGGCACTGTGAGATGCAGCAAAAGATACATTTAAAAAAAAAAAACAGTCTATTTTCCAAAAAAGAGTTTCATACAAATTATTAGTGATTCAAAGGAGGCAGATGGATTGCATGGGAGATAAAAGGGCCTTAGGAATCAGAAAATGTTCTGTGAGGGCCAGGTGTGGTGGCTCACGCCTGTAATCCTAGCACTCTGGGAGGCTGAGAAGGGAGGATTGCTTGAGCTCAGGAGTTCAAGACCAGTCTGAGAAAGAGCAAGACCCCCATCTCTACTAAAAATAGAAAAATTAGCTGGGCGCAGTGGCACGTGCCTGTAGTTTCAGCTACTCAGGAGGCTGAGGCAGGATTGCTTGTACCCAGGAGTTTGAGGTTGCTGTGAGCTATGATGATGCCACTGCACTCTACCTGGGGTGACAAAGTGAGACTATGTCTCAAAAGAAAAAAAAAAAAAGCTCTGTAAAGAAGCAAAGCTCAAGAGTTTTGAAGGCTGGCTAGGATCTGACAGCTATTTGTCATGGGGTAGAAGGTGGTGTGCATCACTGCAGGCAAGGTATGGAGGCAGAAAGTCACAGGGAGTGTTTAGGAAGAAGGAAGTATTAATTTGGCTGGAGCTTAGGATACTTGCAGAGAAGTGGATGATAAGAGTGAAAAAGTATAAAAACCCAGATAATTTGGCACTTTATAATCCTCATTTTCTCTTTGTTTATGCTTCTTTGTATTAAAAAAGTCATTTCTTTAAGAGACTTTGAATCAGAATTCTCTAGATAATGTATATGAAGAATGTTCTAGCAAAGTATTCATAGCATTAACAATCAGGGTTTGTAAACTTCTCTTACCTTGGTTCCCAGATGACTTGTCAGTCTTCGAGGTGCAGAGTGTGTGCTACTAGAACTCAAAACACTGGCTGTTTCATGGTCCATTCGTGTAGTTGAACCCTGGAAATTAAGCAAATTACAGACATTATAATTTACATTATAGATAAATATAGATGACTTCATGTTAAGGTACTCCAAATAAACTCTCTTTAGGATAGATAACCAACAAAATATATCATGAAAGATATGGCAACTGCAACTACTCAAAATGAATATTTTTTACCAATAAACTTATAAGTATATTTTAGAGAAAAACAAAGAAAAGGTGACTTCTTGCATAAGACAACCTACACTGTGAAAGTAACTAAACATTGAAGAAATTCTAGAGTAATATTATTTTATAGATTGAAAGAAATAAAACCAGTTATATATAAATTGATTGATGGAAAGCAATGAGAGAATGTTCAAATCCTGAAATACTCCAAATTGCCAGAAAACTAAGTGTGAATTCAGTACAGTCCAAGTTCTCCAAGATCTCAAAGTTTAGAGAGGGCTGTTTAAAATTTCTACTGGAGAAAGACATGAAAAAAATAAATAATTGCAGTGCAATAGGACATAAGCACTCTAGTAGAAAAATGCATAAAAACACGGAGGGAAAACAGGAAGAAGCAACTACCTGCTTACAGGCTACTAAAATAAGCAACATTTAAGGTAGGCCTTGCATGTTGGGATAGGAGACTGATGAAAGAGCCCATGCAAAGGTATAAATATGGAGGGCATGGGGTGTCCTGGTTTAATGTGCACAGAATACAAGGTGTATGGTGGGAGATAAAGGTTGGGTTAAGTCATTAAGTGTTTCAAGTATCCTTTCAAAGATGTAGCTTTCAAGCTGTGGACGCTGTGGAGTCACTGCACTTTAGGTAGCAGAATGGTACAAACACAATTATGTCTTAAAAACGGTATGGAGAGATCACAGGTGGGAAATTAGGGAGATGGTATTTTAATAGTTGAGCAATTCTGAGGGCACAAACTAAGGCAGTGAGAACAGGGAAGTGCAGATGCCCTTGAAGGACACTTAGGGATCAAATTAAATGGCCTGAATAACTGGATATGAATAAAGAGAGGTTGGGAGTCAAGGACAACTTGGAGGTGCCGAGCTTGGATAAATGGGTAAATAATGGTGCCATTAATGGATATAAGAAACTCAGAAAGATGATGGCTTTCAGTGTGGGAACTGAGCTCACCTCTGAATATACTGATATCCAGTAAGAATGCTCAATGGGCATCTGAAAACATAGGATGCAACCCTGGACAGGAGTGAGGGCATACAGATAAATATCTGGGACCTATCAAAATATAGGCCATAGCTAAAGCCATTCATTAATGATTAAGAATAATGATTGTAAGAATAGCATTCAATCAGAAAGCAATATTTGTAGGCACTCTGTTGCAGTTCTCGACCTTTCAAGACGAAAAGCCGTAAGCTATTTGAGGACAGAAACTTTATTCTGTCCATTGCCGCATTCTTAGTACCAAGAGTACTCTTAAGCTACAAAGTATTTGCTGAATTATGAATGAAGGAGGAACACGTAGTAAAATCCATGGGAATATTAAGATAGGGGACACCATTGTTGGTTATAATTGTCTTTTAGATACAGATGCTCTAGCTACTTGGAGAAGGGGGTGTGGCAAAGAGAAAACCATGATAGGAGTAATAGGTTTTTAGGATTGTGAGTTGGTACCTCCTACTCTGGAGGATACAAAGGGTGGAATGAGTCAACATCACTGGATATACCACAATTCCCTAAATTTTGGAACCAGTAGGGCTTATAATTTCCTTTTGTGCATAAAGTTCACTTTTGGTGGTAAGTTAGAAACCTCCCTATTAGCTAACAACCTTACTTGTTTGCCTGTTAACTTTCACTTAGGTAGATAACATAGAAAGGAATGTTAACAATGCATTCCTACCTAAGTGATTAGTCAGGATTCTAATAGGTAATATTAATAATTAAATGTTCATACAGAGATTTCTAAATTTGTTATAAAAGGTCCATAAATAAATAGGTAATATTCCAAAGCTAATTTTTAAGAGGGTTGCTTAGACCTTCAGTAGAAGTCACGTTATACGTTTTCCTGACTAGATTATCCCTCATAATTGCGTTTTTAAGAAAAAATTACATTTGTCAAAACTCATTCAATTGTACATTTAAAATATGTTTTATTGTGTGTTACTCTTTCCTCAATCAGCTTGATTTTTAAAAATCCCAACTTGAAAGATTTTTTTTTTTGTTTCCCCACATAAAAGCATGAATGAATATCTGCTTATTCACACTCACATAGGGAATCTAGGGTTGGATTAAGAATACTAGCACAGTGCAGAGTGGCTCCCCTTTCCAGTCTCTATTCCCCTGTGGGTCTGGATTCTTTATGCCAATTGGTCCTCCAGGATTACTTCTGGGGGAACTGCAAGTTAGCACTCTTCAGGGCAGGGAGCAGGGGCAGCAAGGAAAGACTCACCTTGCATTTCTTTTCATCACCACCAGCTATTGAGGACTTCTAGAATGGTTTTATAATCCACATGCAACCAAACAGCAAATACTGACTGAGCTCCTGTGACTTTCCAGGTAGTAAAGTTAGCCGTTAAGAATACAACTGAATAAGACATTCCCACCCTCACTATACATAAAACCTAGACAAGGACCTCAACATGACAATACATGGTGATTAAATGTTTTGACAGAGACTGTGTGAACAGACAGGAAGGCACTTAACTTGGTCTTGGGAGTATAAGGCTTCCTGGAAAAAGTAGTAGCTAGTTTTGGACTTGAACTATGAGGAAGAATTTAGCTAATAAGAAGAAAGGGGGATTAGCCACAGGGCAGACCAGACAGAGGCAGAGGCATAAGCAAAGGTCAGAAAGAATATGATGTATTTATGTGTGTGGAGAGGAAGGGGAGGGTGAACTATAAATACTCAGGTTGGTGCAAAAGTAATTGAGGTTTTAGCATTGTTGAAATTTGCCCTTTGATATCGGAATATATTCTTAAATAAATGTGGTTATGTTATACATCATTTTAACGCCCATTTCTCACTTCGTGGTTTTTTGCTAATGACTTACTATTTGCTGTTTATTTTATTTTTATTTTAGACTATGGAAATGATGTTAGACAAAAAGCAAATTTGAGTGATTTTCTTATTTAAGTTAAAAATGGGTCGTAAAGCAGCGGAGACAACTTGCAACGTCAACAATGCATTTTGGCCCAGGAACTGCTAATGAACATCCAGTACAGTGGTGGCTCAGGAAGTTTTGCAAAGGACATGGGATCCTTGAAGATGAAAGCACAGCGGCCAGCCACTGGAAGTTGACAATGACCAATTGAGAGCAATCATTGAAGCTGATCCTCTTACAACTACACGAGAAGCTGCCGAAGAACTTGATGTAGACCATTCTACAATCCGTTCTATAGTCATTTGGCATTTGAAGCAAATTGGAAGGGTGAAAAAGCTTGATAAGTGGATGCCTCATGAACTGACTGAAAATTTAAAAAACTGTGGTTTTGAAGTGTTGTCTTCTCTTCTTGTATGCAAAAACGAACCATTTCTCGATTGGATTGTGATGTGAGAGGAAAAATGGACAACCTGCAATGACTAGCTCAGTGGCTGGACCGAGAAGAAGCTCCAAAGCACTTCCCAAAGCCAAAATTGCATCAAAAAAAGGTCATGGTCACCGTTTGGTGGTCTTTTCCCAGTCTGATCCACTACAGCTTTCTGAATCCCAGTGAAAACATTACATCTGAGAAATATGCTCAGCAAATCGATGAGATGAACCTGAAAACTGCAAGGCCTGCAGCCAGCACTGGTCAACAGAAAGGACTCAATTCTTCTCCACACAACCAATCCTTCAAAAGTTGAACAAATTTGGCTATGAAATTTTGCCTCTTCCGTCATATTCACCTGACCTCTTGCCAACTGCCTACCACTTCTTCAAGCATCTCGGCAACTTTTTGCAGGGAAAACTTGCAGGGAAAATGCTTCCACAACCAGAGGATGTAGAAAATGCTTTCCAAGAGTTTGTTGAATCTCGAAGCATGGATTTTTACGCTACAGGAATAAACAAACTTATTTCTCGTTGGCAAAAATGTATTGATTGTAATGGTTCCTATTTTGATTAATAAAGATGTGTTCGAGCCTAGTTACAATGATTTAAAATTCATAGTCCGGGCTGGCGCGGTGGCTCACGCCTGTAATCCTAGCACTCTGGGAGGCTGAGATGGGAGGATTGCGTGAGGCTAGGAGTTCAAGACCAGCCCGGGCAAGAGCGAGACCCCATCTCTACTGTATTAAATAGAAAAAAAAATTAGCCAGTCAACTAAAATTAGAAACAAAAAATTAGCCGGGCGTGGTGGGTTGCGCCTGTAGTCCCAGCTACTCGGTAGGCTGAGGCAGGAGGATCACTTGAGCCAGGAGTTTGAGGTTGCTGTGAGCTAGGCTGACGCCACGGCACTCACTCTAGCCCAGGCAACAAAGCGAGACTCTATCTTAAAAAATAAAAAAAAATAAAATTCCGTCTAAAACCACAATTACTTTTGCACCAAACTAATAAATCTGAAAGATAAAGAGCTAAGAGCTCACTCTGGTAATAATAAAGAAGGTAGACCTGAGGGACCAAGATTCAGGATGAAGAATTCAAGGGGCTTTTTTTAGCACATTTAGGCAAAAGGCCTTTCTTGGTCTACAGTAGAAGGGGAATAACTCCTTATCCTGAAGCAAATACACTATTTTTGAGGATATCTAAATATTTTCACTGTTGGTAGGCAGCTCTGAGATAGCTCCCAGTGATCTTTGCCTCCTGGTATTCACACCCTTATGTAATTCTTTCCCCTTGAGTCTGGGATAGATTTCATGACTTGCTTCTAGTGAACAGAATGCTGTAGAGGTGACAGAAGACACTTCTAAGATAAGGTTACAAAGACTGTGGCTTCCATCTTGGGTATCCTCTCTTGCTCTCTCTGGGGAAAGCCAGCTACAGTTTTGTAAACTGTTCTGTGGTGAGGCCCATGTGACAAGGAATTGATGTCTCTGGCCAATAGCCAATGAGGACGTGAGGCCTACCTACAGCCATGTGATGACTGCAGCCCCAGCCAATACCTTGACTGCTGCTGCCTTGTGGGAGACTCTGAACCAGAGACATTTAGCTCAGCTACACCAGGATTTCTGAGCCACAGAAACAATAATAAATGCTTATTGAAGCTGTTAAATTTTGGGGCAATTTGTCAAAAACAAGAGCTTTAATTATAATAAAAGGCAACTAGTTTCCACAATAAAACATGTTTTGACATTGACATTCATTTCAGTAGAGACACCAAATCATCTTTAAGCTTTCAGTCTTAGTATCTTCCTATATAGCTCCTTGATTTTTGAGACACTTCCCATTCCCCCAATCTATCTAGCTAGAAATCTAGATGCATTATTATAAGGAGACAGCAAGAGGTACACACATTGCATTCCCTATGAACCTAGAACGTGGGCCGTAAGAATCTTTCTTGGGTCTTTTATTAAGGTTAGACCAGAGCCAACTTCTTTCAGAGGGAGTCTCTACCCAAAAGAAATGGTAACCCTCTAAGAATTGTTTCCCACCCAACTCATGACTAAATTCTGAAGAAACCTGAGTGTGATTAACTTTCTCACAACCTTGAGATCTGCTAAGTCAGTGATGCTGTACATCCTTTGAATCAGCCTTGCTCATTGTCAAAGACATAACTACTCACTATATCATTCCCAACTCTCAGCCCCAAATTGTGTGAGACCCTACTTTCCACTGTTCTCCTTCCTACCCAACCTTCCTGTAGAATTCATATTTCATGCTTCATAAAGACCCCCACATCCTTAACTTTTCACTTAATGCTCCTTTTATTTCCTGGCCTTCAACTTTCTCTAAGTCATTGCTTCTTTGAAATAACTGGCATATTCAGTGCATGGATCTTTCTACATGCTGCAGCTTGGATTTTTTGTGTTTGTCACTTCCACAATTCTCTTGTTAGCTTTCAATAGCTTTCCTCCAAAATTCTTCCATCCCACCTGCCTGGAAACATTGTAACCATACATGAATCCAACTGTCTGTTTTCTGTACACCCAGATGTGAACTATTGGGGCAGCATTTGAAAAATCTGAGTATGTGAGAAAATCACATAACTCTCTAGGATGTTGCCCATATACATTTGTGATCACCAATATACCTGGGCCCTCAGTGCTGTTCCTGCAATCTTTGTGTTTCCCTGGTTAGTTCTCCTTTCTTTCCTCACACTGGCTATTTTAGGTACGTCTTGTTTTGTAGAAAATTGTAGCTCTTCTTTCCTTATCACACATAATTTTACATTTTACTTTACAGAGAAATAGAAACCAACGGACAAAATTCCCTCAACTTCTTGGTTTCAGACTGATAAAATTATCTGCACACACATCTATTGCCATCTTCTGCTGTGACATCAGAGGCACCCCTCCTCCTATCTAAAGTCCATCCCTGTACATGTGGCTCTGGATTTTCTCTCTCTCCATTTCTCTTTGTTCTTATGGATCTTCACCCTTTTTCTCTACTGCCTCCTTCTCACCAACATTCAAACTTGCTTATCTCTTCTATTAAATAACAGAAATAGGGCCAGGAGCAGAGGCTCACACCTATAATTCCAGCACTTTGGGAGGCCGAGGCAGGAGGATCACTTGAGGCCAGGAGTTTGAGACCAGCCTGGGCAATAACAAGACCCCATCTCTTAAAAAATAAATAAATAAAAAAAATTAGCTGGGCATGGAGGCGCATGCCTGTAGTTCCAGCTACTTGGGAGGCTGAGGCAAGAGGATCACTTGAGCCCAAGAGTCTGAGGTTGCAGTGAGGTCTGACGATGTCTCTGTACTCTAACCCAGTAAAGAGAGCAAGATGAGACCCTGTCACAAAAAAAAAAAAACCCAGAAATTTTCTAACTATAGTCTACATCAGCTAATGGACTTTTTTCTCTTGGGCAGTTCACACCCAGACTTTTTTAGGGTCAGCTAAAATTGCTCTCTTCTACTTTATTTATTTTTTTAGAGACAGGATCTCTTGAGGGGCTGGCCTTGACCTCTGGGGCTCAAGCAATCTTCCCACCTCAGCATCCCAAGAACCTGGGACTATTGGCACATGCTACTGCACCCAGCCTCTTCTACTTTTTTAACCTTCCAATTGAACCTCTACTCATGCCAGTATAATAATAGTAGAGAAGACAGCAATGAAATTGCTTTTGTCAAGACCAGCAAATGAACTTCTTTTTTTTGTGAAACTCAGTGGAGATTTTTTTAGTCCTTATGGCAATGGTGGATACTGTTAACTGTTTCCTCTTTTTTGGAACAATATTATTCTATTGCTTTGGGGTTTTAGCCTAGGTTTTCATCTTCTTACTATATACTCATGGGGGATGTAAAAATCTTCCACACCTTTAATTATCAATTCTTCACCCTGCCCCTCAATTCTAAATCCAAATATCTAATAGCCTACCTGACATTTCCACTGTGATGTCTTAGACTTAACATCTTTAACGCATTAACTGCCATGTGAATTCTATTTAACTCACAATAGTTTTGAGCCTGGGGCCTAGTGAAACATATGTAATTCACATGTCTCTTTATCTTGGGAGCTGCATGAACTATTTTTCAAGTTGCATATAACTCACACACAGAAAACAATAAAAAATAACACATTTTTCATTAAATTAGAAAGGATCATTTTGTTTTCCAAGTTTTTATTCTATTTTTGTAATAAAACACCGTGGCCCCAAGGAAAAAAAATTTTTTTTCTAGTGTGGCAATGTGTTAAAATTAAACTTAAAACGAGGCTCATTATTTTCCCTCAAAAACCTCTCCTCCTCTAATGTTATCAATTGCATCACTATCATTCTAGTTGCCTAGAACAGAAACCTTGACTTCTTCCCCCTCAGCCCTCATATCCAACTCCTAAGCTTAATAGATTCTATTTTCTAAATATTCTCAGATACTCAGGTATCTGTTGAATAAATGACTCTCTCAAATTTGAAGGTTAGGAAAGACACCCTCAGGCTACCATCATCTTTCACTGAGATTACTGTACCTATTTTACCCAATCATCTTTTAGGTATCAGATTAAATTAATCTGCAACTTTCTCTAGGACCAATCTCACACCAAAACTAGGTTTAGTTTTAGGCTTTTGATACTTGTTCCTACACCACTAGGTACTTGCCTTCTCATAGTCCTTAACACACTTTTGGAAACTACTTGTCTTCTAGATTATACACTTTTTGAATAAAAGGTAGCATATACTTAGCTCATCACCATATCCTAGGGTTGAGAACAGTCTTGGCACAATTCAGATGTTTAGTAAACAGACTGTGAACACTGATGAATGAATTTTAGATTATCTTCCCAGTGAAAGAAGTAGGGGAAAAGATTAACAATGAATAAAAAAATGGGTTGGGGAATAGATAGCTAGGGATGACTGGCTGGAGGGGATCCCTCCAAGGACATATCAGAATGAATTACTTGTCTATTTTCTGCTTTCCCCTTACTCATCCTTAAATACCCATCACCATGATAGGCACTCACTCAACTGTTTGTTGAGGGGACTAGAATGACTATGCCTGTTACACTGAGCAGAATTGGGATACGGTCAGTTTCAATTACACCCGCTAAGTTGGAACCCCTCTTCTATCTTCCTGTTTGCTCACTTTATAAAGTAATTCAAAAGGGTTCCACCACAAAGGTAGTAGCAGCCTTCAACTCACTGTGAACCTGGCAGATGAAGGGAAAGACACAAACATTTCTCCGGATTTTGCAGTACAAACTGTACCAAGGAGTAATAAAATAGTAGATAAAAAGGTTCTCTTTATAGAAGTATTACAGCTAATACTATCACCACTAATAAAATAATGGAGCTAGGCATTATTAATGGCTGTTAATATCACAAAAAGAGAGACTAGACATTATGTGCTTTCTGATGGCAGACCATCATGCCACCTATGAAAAAGTCTTGCTAACAAAAAAAAAGGATTGAACCCAAATATGATCAAATCTCTAGATCCAACTATCAATTTACAGGAAATACAGAGGATAAAGGAACATGTTAAACTATACCATGGCGATGTTATCAGCAAAATCTAGAGTATGAAAAACTGTAAGAAAACAACTTTGGTTCTTCCATAAATAAATAGCGAAAAAACAGAAAGAGAGAAAGAGGAACTTACAGATTAGAATAGACTTCAGAGATATATTAACCAATCCCAATTCATGGACCTTATCCGGACCCTGAGTCAAATAAACTATGAAAAAGACATTTATGGAACAATTGCAAATTTGAATACTGACAAGATATATCATGCTATTAAGTTCTTTCGGGGTGTAATAATGGCACCCCGAAATATATAACTAATGGTAGTTATATATTTTTAAAAAGTTTTTTTTTTTTCTTGGAGATGAGGTCTCACTATGTTGTCCAGGCTAATTCTAAACTCCTGGGCTCAAGCAATCCTCCTGTCTCAGCCTCCTGAGTAGCTAGGATTACAGGCACATGCCACCACACTCAGCTAAAAAAGTGTTATCTTTTGCAAATATACAATGAAATATTTATGGAAGAAATGATGATGATGCCCATGATCTTCTTAAAATATAAAATGGGAGGTGAAAGTAGATGGGGTACCTATAGATCACTATATTATTCTGTTTGCCTTTGTATATGTTTGAAATTTTTCATAATAAAAAGATTTTTAGAAGGTTTTTCAGTTTTTGAAACTAGTAGCAGCAACATGGGTTTTCCTACCATTCCATCCTCTCCCCACTTCTGGTTGAACTTCACCACTATGCAGCTATTACCAGAGATCTGGTTCTAAATTTCAAATAGAAAAGCTGAGAATCAATTAATGAATGAATTACACACACAGTTATATAGTAAGCAAGCACGGATCTGGCTTATATAATTTACTTCTATCTTTTCCTTCCACTTAAATTCCAAAAGAAATTAATCACAGACCAAGAAACCCTATTTCTAGCAGAGATGTCAGTCTGGCCTTCCAATGACCAAATATTTATTGTCATCTACTATCTATCAGGGACTGTGGGGACATAAAAATGAACAAAACTAGACAGAACGCTTGCCCTTCTGGAGCTTACAGTCTAGTGGGGGAAGCACAAATATTAATCAAAGAATCACACAAATAAATGTAAAACTGAAAATGTAATAGTCTTCAAAGGAGAGGAACATGCTATGATGCTTATAATAGTGAGATTTGATCTATTCGAGCCTGAGAAACTGATGCTTAAGTTCAGACACACATGAACTGGTGTTAACTGAGGAAAATGGGAAGAGAAGAGCACTACACGGAACAGGTATCGATGTGCACAGGCTGCAGACGGAGGAAGCCCGGTAAATATGAAGTAATGATAGAAGGCCAGGGTGGCTGAAGTAGTGAGAGCAAGATGTGACATAAGGCTGACAAGACAGGTAGGAGCTAGATTATATAGCTCACAATAAAAGGTTATCATCATTCTAAGAATCAAGGGAAGCCAATAAAAGATTTTACAAAGAGAATGATTTACTCTTTGTAAAGATCATCTGAAAGAGTGGACGTGGGCAGAAAGTCAGGGGAAAGAAGGGGTAGAATCAAATCCCACATGGTGGTAGAGATAAGTGCACCAGGACAGGAGCTTTGGTGGAGCACGCTACTGTGATTCTGAGAAAAATCAAAATGATTTTCATTTCCGATTAGTATCAATGGTTTTTGTCTTTGGAGCAAATAATAAAACAAACTAATAAATCCCAGGAGGTTGTCATATGTACTGATCCTATTAAGACAGGTTAAAGGAATCTTGGCATAACAAATCACAGTCCCACAGACACAGACTGTACATCTACATTAGGATCTGGAAGTAGTTGTGCTGTTTTAAAACAGTGATTGAAAGTAACCAAATAAATAGTATTAGCAGTAATAGTGCCACACAAACAATTTGGAGAGCAAGTCTATAACTGACACTGCTAAATAACCATGCTTGTTATGTTTAACACTGAATCCATAGCACTATCAAAATTTATTACTTGAAGGGTGAATGAATACTGGGCCCTGATTTACTATTTTCAAGAGATCTTCTATTCTGCCATCCTTACATTGAAATAAATAACACGATCTATCACGATAGGACTCGAGTAAGACAATCCAAACTACCAAGCAATGGAAATAAAGGTGGTACTTTCTTCTATTTTCCCAAAATGAAAATGGTGATATAGTTGTGTTAAGTTATAAGAATAACATATTCTCATTACAAAAAATTCAAACAATATATAGAAGTATAAATAAGAAAGTAAAAACCACAAAAATCCCAACACTAAGGAATAACTATTGGTAACATTTTGAAGAATATTCTCCCAGACATTTCTCTATGCAGATGTATATGTATAGATACGTATAATGAGATCATACATACTTTTTTAAAATTAAAAAAGCTATGATTATTTTTCTAAATTAACAATATTTATTAATATTTAAGATAAACACTCTCTGCCAGGTACTATATACTAGTTGTTTGGGGTTTTAATGGTGAGCAAGTACAGCTTTAAAAACTTTAAACAAGGAATGCAGACAATTAACCAACAATAAATTGTGCTAAGTGCTGTGAGAGCAAAAGTACAGAGTATTTGAGAGTATTTATTCCAATGAGAAGGCGACAAGGAAAACACCCAGTGACATCCAAGTGACATTTAAATTGAGGGGAAGGATGAGTAAAATACAAGTGAAGAACTGAAGCAGAAGAGATTTCTATGCAAAGGGAAAGCCATGCGGAAGGCCTGGACATACTCAAGGAACTTAAGAAGTTGAAGCTGGGGGGGATGGTGAGACATGGGGCAAACAGTGTGAGATACTGCTGGAAGAGTAAGCAGCACAAAGAATCTGGATTCTATTCTATGGGCAGTGAGTAGCCATTGAAAGGTTTAAACAAGTAAGTAGTTAAGATCAGATTTGTGTTTTAGAGGGATCATTCTGATTACAATGTGGAGGATACACTAGAAAAGGCAAGGCTGAAGGCTAAAACAAAGGTTAGATCTTTACATAAACAGATGTAATGTATCGTTTTCAACATTTGCATGGATGTATTACGTAAGTTACATGAGGTGAGGGACTGTCCTCTTCAATTCTCAATTTCAGAGCCCAACACAGTATCCGGCACATAATAAATATTTGTTAATTAAAAAAACAGTTAACAACAACAATAGCTGTTAGTGCTTACTAAACATTTACTATGTGCCAGGGACTATGTTGAGTGTTTCTTGCATTTAATTCTCTCAACTATTCTATGAGGTAGGTTTTATCATCATCTTATTTTACTAAAGAGGAAACACTAAAGTTCAGAATTTGTTCCCTAAGCTAGTTAGTTGGCAAGTGGGATTTCCCAGGTTTGCTGACTTCAGAGCCACTTAACAACTCATGTGCAGCTGACTAATAATTTAATAAATTACTTATTAACATATATTTAGGTTATTTCTGATTTTTTGATCTTATTAATAATATGATGAATCTCTTCAAACACATCTGACCACCCTTGACAGATTATCTCATTAGCAGAAAAACAGTTAGATGTTGCTCTAGTCACGCAGCAGGCACCTTATAAAGTTAGATAACATTTCATAAAATTGCTCTCCAGAAAGGTTATTCCATTTCATACAACTAAAAGCAATCTATGAAAATGTATGTGTACTTACCACTACTAATAGCGTCACTGATCTTTGCCAACTCATGCCCCCCATCTCATTTGGTCGTAATTTATATTTATATGTCATTATTAGTAAAGTTGATCATCTTTCCATATGCTTATAATCATTTTAATTTTTCCTTTTATTTCCTGTTCATGTCCTTTGCTCATTTTTTAATAGATGATTTTTAAATACTCTTCACGTATCTTGAATATTAATTTTTTGCTTGTCATAAATGTTTGCAAATAATATGATATTGGTTTTTGTTTGTTTTGTAATCTTGCCATGATATTCTGGCACACATTTGTTATGTGAAACCTACTCATCCTTTCTTTATGGTTTTCTCACCCACCTCAGGATTATAAACATTCTACCCACATTTTCTTCTCATCTTTTTATATTTTTAATAATTTTCATTTTGACATTAAATCTTATCTTAGAATCTATTTTGATGTAGTAAATCTGATATGGATTTAATTATTATAGCCAGCTTGTTGGATACATAGGTCTTCAAAGTATACAATAATTGGAGTACAACCCAAAGCACTAAAGGCAGAAGGGTAGGTCTATTTTGATGCAAATAATTTTTTTTACTGTCATATAAAGCTGAATTTTTCCTTCTTTGACATATGTATAGGAACTACATAAACTTCCCATATAATTCTCTAAGCAACACAGAAATAAATGTGCCATTTAAATATAATTGCCTTTGTCCTAATTTACGACTGAGAATTTTCCAGGATAATGGTTAACCAGTAATACTGAATGAAGAATTTGTTTAGTAAAATAAAGTATGAGACATTTTAAGCTTAAAATTTTAATGAACTAATAGAAGTGTACTTTTTTTTATAAATAGTACTATCAAAAATAACCTAGAGATAAAGAAATTTTTTGTATGAACAGTAGGAAAATTATCTTAAGACCAATTTGGTGAAATTATATTTTTAAAAAGTCATTCATTTTACAACATAAAAATATTCATTGAAGAAAATCTGGAGACTACAGAACACCCCAAGAAAAATTCTATCATAATAGGCTGTATTTCAATTAAAATCTAATAGATAATTAGCATAGCATAGTAGCATAACAAGATAATGGTTCTATATTTAAAAAAAACCAATAAGCTGACTTCTATAATTTTGCTAAAATGATGTGGTAATAGTTAAACATGATTAGGCTATGTCTCTTTACTTTCTGTGAGCATTTCTGTGAGAATCATCTTTTTCAATAAGATTTGGATTTCTAGATTTACGTAATCTTGAAATACAACAGAAAATAAGAATTATAACAAAGTCCTATGATAATTTTAAAAAACATAAAAATGTCTTTGTACTGAATGCTTTAGTCAAAAAAAACCCTATTCAATGCAAGCAATAATAACTAGGTCAAATCACATATAATCAAAATACAGTTTACATTTATTTTTCAAAAAAACTATTCACACTAGTCATTTTAGATTAAAACAAAAACAATCTAGAGCTATAATAATACACCTAAATTTTTGACAACATTATTGTTATATGTAATAAAGAAAAATGGTAGCATTTTGGTACTGAATGCTTCTGGAGATACGCATTTAGGACTAAAGAGACAGATAAGATTTATAGATCATTCAGAGAACCATCCCATTCCATACTCTTTTAAGAATATTTAAATAATTAATTAAAAGTGCACTATAATAATTCCTTTACCTGACCACTTCCGGAAGTTGTCATGTTGATTTCTGCCACTCCTTGACCTTCATTCTGCCGCTCAGCTTCATGCGAGCTGGCTTCGTGCTTGTTTTGAGATGACCTCTGTTAATATGGAGTTGAAATCATTACATACAAAAATGATACAAGTTTTCTTAGCCCACAGCTTTTTTCTTTTTTGTTTTAAAGATGTGAATGCATCAATTATACAGACTGACACAGGCACGGAACTGCACGTCACACTTCATAACCTCTGGCGTGGTTAGCAGGAGGCTGTCTCGGTAAGAGGAAAGTGAAGTGTGTCCCTTGAGCATTTAGAGCTGCACAAGACAAAGGATTTTCTGAGACTCACAGGAACGCCATCCTCCACCAGCTGTGCTCACATCACTATCAGGAATATAACCCAACGAGAACAAATAATTGTCTATTCCGCAAGGTCATATGATTCTGACATTTAATGGAGCTGCAAATACAACAGTTAAACTACTACCTTAGCTTACAAATAGCTTATGTGTAGGCATATTTATACATAAAATACATATACATCTTCTACTAATAAAAGTTAGGTGAAACTAAATGATAAGCTCTTAGATTCTGATATGAATAAAACCAAAAGCATTTTCTAATGCAACCACCATCTGTTACATGAATTAAAATGACAGATTATATCCAGTAAAAGCAGTGTTATTTCAAGATAGATTATATCTAGTCAAGCAGTCACTTTGTAAAAATGCCACTGTAAAATCAAAGAAATAAAATAATTTCCCAGTATCTTTTATAGAAACATCTATGTGCTTGCTCTAGGAAAGTGATATTCTAAAAATTTGACACGATACTTGATAATTATAGTATAAAATAATTCCCAATGGAATTTTTTAAACATTAAGCTTTCCTAGACCATTTTAAAATGTGACTTAAAAATTAATTTATATGCAACATTTCCATTAATAAACTAATTATTAGTTATATGCAGGCAAAAGTGAAGTATCACTCAATAATTCAGAAATGGAAGAAAAAATAGTACCACCTGAAAATCACACACCATAAAATTCAACAAAATCAACAAGAATAGAAATATACAAAGTCAACCTAGAAACAAAATGAATCGAAGCCCACTAAGACCACAAAGATACGACACTAACATAAGTGAAGATGTCAATGGAGTTAAAGAAAAAATAATTACTGACAATCTACTACATTAGTTCATTGCACTAGGTGCTGGGGAATGCAGTGCTAGCAAAGCTAGATGTTGTTCTATGCTCTTTTGGAGCTTACCATCTAGTCAGGGACACTATCAAATAATGAGAGAAATAATAACTAAGTAAAAATTTTGACAAGTGCTATGAAAGAAGGGTATAAAGGTGCTATGAGTAGATATAACAGAAGGATGTGATTATGGTCTGGAGGTCTGGGGAAGAAATCTCTTAGGAAGTGCTATTTGAATGGAGACCTGAAGAATAAATAGTTAGCTAGGAAAAAGGGGAGGGGTAGACGATGAATGTTCTGAGTCAAGAGGTCGTATGCAAAGGACCTGGGATGGGAGGGAGCATGGCTTGTTCTAGCATGTCAAAGAATCATGGTGTGGCTAAAGCACCAAAAATAAGGGGGAAAGTAGAACAAAAAGAAGAAGGTAAAAAAGAAATCTTACTGGTTTTGTCGAATTTTAGTGTGATTCTCAGATGGCATTCTTGCTTTTTCTAAGTTATAGTGAGGCCACCACACTATTGCCCCCACATAATTAATACTAATATATTAACAGGAAAGGCTGAACATAAATTGATTTTCTAAGTTAAAATTTAAATGACCTAAGTAGGCAGGAATCACAGAAGAGACCAGTTAGGAGCCTAATGTATTAATATAAATGTGAGATCATGATACTCTGTACTAGGAAAGCAGTAATAGAAATAAAAGAAGTGGAGATGCAGAGGTAAATCTGATAGGGTTTGGTGACAGAATGGATACGGGGAGTGGAGGAACAGGTCTGGCGTCAAGTATGTTCCTATGTTCCTCAGCTCACACAATGCAATAATGATGGTGCCATTCACAGACAGAGGTAATACTGAAGGAGGATGAAGGGTGGTATGGAAGGCTTAGGAGGATCATTAAGTTTTGGATACGTTGGATTCAAAGTGCTTTTGACATATCTAAGTGGAGATACAGAGTGGGCACATGAATTTTCCGGAGCTTAGGGCTAGAAAAACAAATTTGAGAGCCACTGGCATATAGATGGTAACTGAAGCCCTAAGCGTAAATGAGATTGTCTTAGGAAGAAAGGATACAGAGAAAAGATAAACAAGCCTTAAGGAATGCTACAATTAATGTCCGGATAAAAGAAGATGAGCTATGAAGGCCAAAAAGATGGGGAAAAAACCAAAAAAGTGATGATGGTGATGATGATATGATAAAATTAAAAAAAAATGTAATGTTTACTATGCACTAATCATTGGCATCTATTGATTTATTTAATTACCATACCAACCCTATGAACCCTAGGTACTATAATTATCCCCATTTCATAAAGAGACTGAAGCACAGAGAACATAAGTAACTGTCTTTCAGTCACATGCTTAGTAAATGGCACAGTCAGAGCTGGAATTACAACCCAGGCAGTCTGACTCCAGAGCCCAAACTATTTAACACTTGCTATCTTTATTTTCTTTCCTCCTTGCTTTTCTAATTACTTCCCTTTATTCTTTCATTGTTTCTAGACTACAAGCCTGCCTGCACTATATGCTGATATACTGAAGACAAAAGAGGTTGTTGTTGATTCCTACGAAAGAGTAATTCTAACAAGTTTCCTCACTTCCATAGTTGGACAACTTCCCTAAAGTCTTCTACTCTAGGCAATAGGACTTTTAAAAAAATTTTATTGTTGCTGAGGTATTTAAATACCATAAAAATCTATCCATCTTAAGTACACAATTAAATGATTTTTTGTAGATTTATCAAGCATAGTCATAATCCAATTTTAGAACATTTTAGTCATTCTAATAAGACGCCCCCTGCCCATTTATAGTTAATCCTCATTTCCACTCACAGCCCTAGGCAACCACTAATCTACTTTTTGTCTTCAGAAATTTGCCTTTTCTGGACATTTCATACGAATGGACTTATGTGTCTGGTTTATGTTACTGAGCACGTTTTTGAGGTTCATCCATGCTATAGTATGTATCAGTAACTTGTTACATTTTATTGCTGAATAGAATTCCATTGCAAGGATATAACATGTTTTGTTTATTTATTCACCGGTTGATACACATTTGCACTGTTTCTACTTTTGGGCTACTATGAATAATGCTGCCATGAAGATTCAAGTCAAAGTCTTTGTGTAGACATGTTTTCACTTCTTTTGGCTAGATACCTAGGAGTGGGATTACTGGGTCACATGGTAACTACGTTTAATATTTTTAGGAACTGCTCACTGTTTTTCAAGTGGCTGCACCATTTTATAGTCTACCAGCAATGAGGGCTCCTGCTTCTCCATATCCTCACTGATGATTATTACTGTCTTTACAAATTTTTTTTGTTTTTTGAGACACGGTCTCATTCTGTTGCCTGGGCTAGAGTGCAATGACATCATCATAGCTCACTATAACCTCCTGGGCTCAAGCAGTCCTCCTGCCTTAGCCTCCTGAGCAGCTGCAACTATAGGTGCACGCCACCATGCCCGGCTCATTTTTCTATGTTTTTGTACAGATGGGGGTCTCACTATGTTGCTCAGGCTGATCTCGAACTCCTGACCTCAAGCAATCCTCCCGCCTCAGCCTCCCAGAGTGCTAGGATTATAGGCATGAGCCACCATGCCCAGCCCTTTTTTTCATCTTTTAGAGCTGAACTTTCACTATCTGTATGGTGGAACCAATACCTCCCTTGCCCATCTTAGAGTTTTTCTCAGAATAAACTGAGATACTGTAGCCAAAGGCACTTCGAAATTTTAAATGTTCTCTAAAATAATTTCATTATCCTGAATATTTATTCCTAGAGTTTTCTACACTAATTAACCTTCTCTGAACCAGTGGTTCCCAAACCTGGTAGAGCATCGAAATTCTTGGGGAATATTTTAAAAGTCACATTGGGGTTCCACTAACTAGATCAGAATCCTGAGGTTGGGACACACAAATCTGATGTATTATTTTTTTAAATTTTAATTTTGAAATAATGTCAGACTTGCAAAAATAGGTCACAGTTCCCTTAGGCTCTTTACCCAGCTTCTCAAATGTTAACATCTTGTGTAATCATAGCACAATTATCAAAACCAGGAAATAAACATTAATATAATCCTATTAACTAATCTGCCTACCACATGCAAATTTTGTCAGTTCCCCTTTTTTGTTGGCCGGGATCCAGTTCAGGATTCTGCACTGCATTTTGTCATCTCCTCCAATTTGGGATAATTGCTCAGTCTTTTTCTTTTAAGATATTTTCACTTTTGAAGCATAATGGCTAGTTATTTTGTAGCATGTCTCTCAATTTGAGTTTGTCTGATGTTTCCTCATGAGGAATCCATATTTTAAATAGATGGCTTTCTAATAAAGCCTGCCCCACACAGTTAGGAACTACTGATCTGATAACAACCTAATTAATTGTTCCCCTTTACAGTGTTACCTAGATACCATTTTAGAATGTACAGCAAATTGCTACGACTTTAGGGTGTTCAAGTTTCAGTGTTCCACGTAAATAATCCTAGTTTTTAAATCTTTAAATATATATATACATACATACATACATATATATATACATATACATATTTAAAGTGTGTACACACACACACACACACACTTTTTTTTTTTTTTTTGTATTTTTAATGACGAGGTCTTGTTATGTTACCCAGACTGGCATCAATCTCCTAGGCTCAAGCGATCAGCCTCCCAAGTAGCCAGGACTATAAGCACAAGCCACTACACTCGTCTTACACTTTTTTTTTTAAACTCAGAATTATGACAGTCAAGAATGACTTCGGAATTGGCCTCTTTTTCTATCATGGACGTATACTCTTTTAAAATAGAAAGGGCATGTGTAACATTTTGGACTTAAAAAGGTTCAGTAGTAAACTGCCATATCTGAAATATCTCATACAAAGTTGGAATTTGAAAGAGATTTTTGCCTGAGTTGTTAAAAATGGTTAATGAGTTTTATGAAATAAGATGCTATTCTAGGCCTAGAGAGCAATGTTGGAAGAAAAATACAGATTATATGGAAAATAAATATAAGTTCCTTTTTTGTTTTTAGGTAAAATTTTCTAATAATTAAGACAACAAAAGCTTATCACAGGTGTGATGGGAAACATTTTTATCTAACCTATCCCCACCCCCAGAGGGGGTAGGTATTTAAGATTGATTTGGTAGTTAATACCTATTAATTAGTATTTATTTTCCAGAGATTTAGGTAACATTTATCTATAAAAATGTTTGAGCAGCTTAGTCCTTTGTCCTTAGAGAATCTTCCTTTAATCTCCTCATACCACCAAAAAGGAACAGCATTACTGCTTCATAGTCATTTATAAATTTAACAAAAATTTAAATATCTCTGCTTCTCATTTTATTGAAGTTTTTATTCAGTGGGACTTGAGCCTTCAAGCAGCCACATCGATACTAAATCAGAATATGTATTTCACATAATTCATTTAGCTTATTAAACATCAAGAAAATGCCTTGTTAAGCAATGTATTAAAAGGTATTAACAGGCCTTGATTTGCATTTCATGGGAAATTATTATTTAAGCAACTAAACTCTCCTTTTACTAGTGGCGTTCTCATCTACAGACTAGTCGAAAATACCCATTTAGGTTGGAGAGGGATAGCAAGTAGGAAAAAGTATCATATACCTATTTCTACTACCCAGTTTTACTTAGTATTGTCCGTGACCTTGCCATTGAAAATCATCTGCAAAGTGCCCTAGGATGTAGCAACTAATCACAAGCAGGTTCTTGGATACCCTCAGGAGTAGATTCTTACTAGAAGGGGCATGAGAGGGGGCTTCTGGGAAGCTAATAATGTCTTGTTTCTTCATTTGGAGCTGATTAGACAGGTATTTTCAGTTGTAAAGAATTCATTGGGTGGTACTCTTATGTGTGCGCTTTTCTGAATTTACATTATACTTTAATATTAGTAGAACTTTGAAAAACACCAAAGTTTGAGAGACTGGCAGAGAAGAGTTGTCAATGATTGAATGCTGCTGAAAGCCAACACTAAAGGAGTAGGTAGAGAAAAAGGAGCCAAAATTTAGGGAGAGAAGTTTTAACAAGAACCAGAAGACTGTTGTATCATGGAGTCAAGAAGGGTACAAAAAGAAAACAGTGTTAGTTGTAAGTCACTAGGTAAGACTTTAAAAATTTCTGTTGGATTTGGCCTTTTAAAGGTCATTTGTGGACTTAGATGTTAGGAGTTCAGGCTTTGGAGTAAGGCATACTTAATTTCTGTCTCTATTTTTATTATCTGTACGACTTTGAGCAAGTTATTTCACTTCTCTAAACCTCAATTTCCTCTCCTTTTAAAATAATAGTCCTTGCCTCTCAGAGTTGTATGAACATCAAGTGCGAGAATGCGTGTGAAGTCGGCGCAGAAGCTGACTCATCGTAAACACTGAATAAGGGAAAGCTCTGGATGTGGAGACTGGTTTCAAGAGTTCAGATTACAGTGGGTTGAGGAATGAAACGGAAATGACTGTTTTGAGAATTTATGGATAAGGAGGAGGAAGAAGAAGATCACGTGGTATCTAACAGTGAATATAGCCTCAAGGGAAATTTTTATTTTAGGAGGGAAACGAGCATAAGGAAAAGGTACGAGTAGAGGCAGGAAATAAACAGTGAAAGTGACGGAAAGGAATGGAGTGTAACTGTGGTTGGTTCCTTAATGTTGTTCCAGAATATCTTCTTGTATTGCCTTGGTCTTCTGCTTCCAATACAAGCTATATTTTTTACTGTTATCTGCCTTCTTCACATGTTCGGAACACTACAGGTGGGACATCAAGTAAGAATTACCATTATCCTGTTGAACGTGGTAGTCATTCCAATACAGGAATAACGTAGGGAGAACTCTTTCTACAGCTTTTTCTTGCCTCACATTTAGTCATCCAGTCAATAACCAAGTCCTGTTGAGTCTCCTTCCACAGTAAAAAGTTAGGTCTTTCTTCACTTCTTCATTCACATTGCCATGGCCCGAGATTACACTTTTTTTCTTTCACCCGAGTTGTCATTTGCCTTATTACTGGTTTCCCTGCCTTATAGTCACATTGCTCCCTAGCTTAAAATTCTTTTATCTTCCAATTGCTTTATTTTTTCATTTATTCAAAATATCTCAGTGTCTATTCATTAAATATTTGTTGCCAGTGATGAACAAGACAGGTTCCTTTTAAATTCCTGCCCTCGCCAGGTGTGGTGGCTCACGCCTATAATCCTAGCACTCTAGAGGCCGAGGGGAGAAGATCACTGAGCTCCGGAGTTCGAGGCCAGCCTGAGCAAGAGTGAGACCCCATCTCTACTAAAAATAGAAAAAATTAGCCGGGCATGATAGCACGTGCCCGTAGTCCCAGCTACTTGGGAGGCTGAGGCAGGAGGATTGCTTGAGCCCAGGAGTTGGGGGTTGCTGTGAGCTAGGCTGATGCCATGGCACTCTAGACCAGACAACAGAGCTAGACCGTGTCTCAAAACACAAACAAACAAACAAAAAACCTTCTGCCCGGCGGAGCTCAAAAGCTGGCCTTAGCCAGATATAGTGGCCTGTGCCTATAGTCCCAGCTACTCAGGAGGCTGAGACAGGAGAATCCCTTGAGGCCAGGAGACCAGACCAGACAATATAGCAAGACCCCATCTCTTAAAAATTTTAAAAGCTGACCTTAAAATGTTAGCTCTCTGTATGTCATACAAGGCCTTCTGTGATCTTTACCCTGTATGGCTGTCCAGCTCTCTGCTTCATCCCTCTGTCTGTACTCTGTGTGTTCCTGTCACACTGTCACTACTACATGTGCTCTTCATTCTTCTGCAGTACCCCCCGTCTGTAATGTACCCTGCCTCTTCTTTCACTACCTGTTAAACTCCTTTTCATCATACGATTCCTACCTCAAACTTTACCTTTTCTGTAAAGCCTCCTTTATACTCTTCAGTAAACATAAATACTTTTTCCTCTGTGTTCACATTGCATCCTGAACTAATCTCCATAGCAGCATTTTAACTATGATCATAGTCTAACTATGATACTTTAAGGTTAGAAACTGTGTCACTTTATTTTCAAATCCTAGAACCTGGGAAAGTGCCTGGCACATGATAATTAGAAGTAGTAATACCATTAGTTGAGCAATTATTGTGTGTCAGGATATAGTGATGGCAAATATAAATTATCCTATTTAATTCTCAACAACAGTGAAAATAGCTATTATAATATCCCTGTTTTCCAGGCAAGGAAGCTAAGGCTAAAGGAGATTAATTAATTTGCCCAGGATCTCACAAATAGGTAAATGGAGGAGTCAAGGTTTAAATCTTTGACCCTGTGATTTCAAAATACATTCTCTTAACCTCCAAGTTCTCTCATATAAGTAAATAATTGCTTGAAGAATTCTGATACTTTTCTGATAAATATACCAGAAAATATTGGGTGAGTTTTCAATTTCTGGAATACAGATATCTAAAATAGAATTTTTGCTAATTAGTAATTAGCATGGTTTATGATTAGTACAGTGCTTTAAGATTATGTGTCTCGGTGGGGGAGTTGAGGGATGAAAAATTACCTATTGGTTGCACTGTATTCTATTCGAGTGATGGGTACACTAAAAGCCCAGACCTCCCTGCTATACAATATATCCATGTAGCAAAACTACACTTGTACCCCCAAATCTATTGAAATTTTTGAAAAAAGATTATGTCCCTGCATCTGTTGAAACAGATAAGGAAATGCGGGGTTCTGTACCTATACCCCTCATCAAGGAAAGAAAAAAATTTCATTTTAGATAATTCTGTTTGATATGTATATGTATAAATATTAATATATATAAACATACATATAAAGATATATTGACACATATATACTGTAGGAATATAAAAATAATAGTTTTTACTCTTTAGGAACATACCGTAAGCTGAGATAAGCCTTAACATCAATGAAAGAATTAAAGAACAATAGTTAAATTATCTTACTTAAGGGAGAAATTACTGTTGGGTAGAAAGACGTAGACGATTTTAGGGAATAGGAGGGATTCAAGGACAATAAGTGGAATTTGAATTTAATAAGAAGTAGAAAGAAAAAAATCCTTCATTCCAAATCTGCAAGATAATAAAATAAATGAATTATTTTTATTCTTAAATACAGTTATATCACCTGAAATTTTTCCCATGAAAAGTAATCTTGAGACTGAAAAACAAGTGATAGGATTTGTCTGCCTTTCAATGCTTAGAAATATGTGAACTGTAGTATTAGTTTATGTTTGTTCCATTAGAACAGAGTTTATGTTTTGAAAATGTCATTATGGATTTCAGAGTAATTATCATCCTTGATTGGACATGCAAGTGATATAAAATGGAAGAAAGTTTTTCATGGCAATCTTAATTTGACCGAAAATGGGAAAATGCAAAGAGGTCTTACTGTTTACTCTTTTCCTCTTGAAACAGCAAACTCATTATTACATTGGGTAAGAAACAAAAAAGAAAGAATGAGTCTTCAGAAGAAATATCTGATGCAGAGCAGATGCCACAGCATACATTCAAAGATCAAGACTCTCAAGTGAGTATTAAAATTTTTTCTGAGAAAAGAAACACTGTTAGGATTACTTAGGTAGCATACTATTGCCTTATAGATATTTACACTGCAGTTTAACTGTAAAAATACATTTTATTGTATGATAGAACTTATAGGATAGCAATATGCCCCTAGTAGTAATACCATAGAATATCAGACAAGGGAGGAAACTTACATATCCTCTCTGAAACCCTCATTTTTCAGATAGTGAAACTGAAACCCAAAGACGTTAAGTAACAATACAAAGTCCTCGATGGCTTTTTGTATGTAGAAGTATCTGGTGATATCATCCTGTACTTATAGAGTGCTTTCAAATGAACTTAATGCTGGAGATATTAACTTCTTAAATCACATGCAAATGACAAATCAAATGGATTGAATCATTCCTAGAAATAATTCCTTTAGTCTGCACTTCTGTTGAAGAAAAGATAAACAATTATACTTAAAATCCCCTGATGTAGACATAAATACTGTACATTTTGCCTTTTTTTTGCTTTTGGACTAGGTGGATATTCAAAATAACTGTGAAGTTAAAAATTATATATAGTGAAGGTCATAATAATTCAGGCCACCCTCTGCCCTCTAATAATTAAAATACAATTGTAGGCCGTAGGGGTGGTGGCATTTGTTGAATTATGGGGCCAGAAAGCCCCTGAATGGCCTTTCTTCTTCCTTATGCAGCTTCTTATCCAATGGGAGAGTAGTGGCTCAAGGCTCCTGGGCTGCTGCAAGAGTTGAGGTAAGGGCAGTGACTGAAGCTCCTAATATTATATGGCCTGGCTTTTTCTTCATATGTTATCCTTAACTTAGGCAAACTTATATTTAACTTATTCAATATGAGAAAATTTAGTTTAATTTTTACTAGAATAATGCTGGCCATTTTTCCATTATGCAATTACCAGACAATGAAACGGCAGGATAGGTCAACATGTACATGTCTTCATGCTTTTCACTATAGTATGAAGTTGCTTTGACAGATGTGTTGTTTTAACACACACACACACACACACACAATGGTGAAGGAAAGAAGTATTTTCTAATAGTTATAAATTTCTATTATTGATATATTGTCATTATGTAATAATTATGTCATTATATAGATGATGGAAAGGTCCATATAGCTTTCAGCCACAACAGGGGATTGTCAATATTTGAACTTTTAGAAACTAATTAAGCTTTGGAGTCAGGTAGAAATCTAAAAATGTGATTTGATACTTAACTTTGTTACCTTTAATCTTAATAGAGAATATTTCAGTAGTCCAACTAAATTTAGAGACCTAAATTCTTTTAAAAAATGCCCCTGCAGCAGAGCATACTGTTAGGATCATTATAGGCAAGAAGTGATACGTTATCATAATGAAGTACTGTGTTAGTTACTTAAAAGCATGATGCTTCTGTCTTCTTATGCAGAGTGCCATGGGCTGATCCACTGAAGCCTTTAAGACATAAGAGAAAAGGTAGAAATAAGAAATTAGAAGGGAGAATTTATCAGTATTTTAAATTGTGCTTTAAAAAAACATAATGGAGAAAGAAAGCCAGAAAAACACATTAGCCAAAAATATGGACATCATATTAATTTTTATATTTTTAAACTAGTAGAGATGCTGTATGACAGAGAAAGATAAACGGTGAGAGTGATACCTTATTTGGCTTTACCTTAATAATGTATAACTATATACTCTAGTGGCATATAATTTATGGTAAAATCATCTATAATCTCATACTTTCATGGACTTTTTAATTAATCTGTTAGACTGATAAAGTCTTCATAGGATAAAGGAGGAGTTTTACAATAAGTGGCCCTCATTCTATTTTGTGAAGAATTACCTGAGTGTGCACTTTTTGTGAGTTCGAAGGATTCTTTCAGGTCACTCATTTACTATTTACTAAAGACTAACTGAGATGTTTCTAAGTACTAACAGATGCCTAAGTGACCAGAAAGGAAACTATAATGCTGAAAACATCTAATAGAATTTTCTAAAAATATACTGAATTATTCTCAAACTTCATTATTTAGAAGTCATGCCTAGTGAGACATTAATAAATGTGTTATTTTTAGAATAATAAATGTTACAGTTGCTTATTAGTTTAAACTGTTCTTGAACATTAAGATCTATATCATGCCCATTATAGAATTCTAAATATTCTTTTAGCTTAGTGTTAGAAATCCATAGAATTTTCCTCATCAGGGAAAAATAAATAATTCATATCTTTTTCAAAATAGGATGTGGGAAAATTGGGTTTCAAGTAGTCCTTTTATTATAATTTTTATATGCCACCTGCCAGTCTCCCATAAGAAGTGTTACTTTGAGGTTTGAAAGTCTAAATGTCTTCATAGCCAAAAGACAGTGACCCATCCATCCTAAATGAGGTGTGGAGTTGTCTACCACATTTGACTGACCATATTGGTGCCTTTATTTCTCTTAATATTCTATTTTTCATAAGAGAAAGAGTCAGCAACATGATGTTAAAGCCCACTGCAGTCTTACTGGATACAAATAACAGTTTGTAGCCACCCTGCAGCACTGACTCAGCCAATTTTGTCTTGGCTGTATAAGTAAATGAAAGACCTGCCAAACAGAAGACAGGCAGAAACCAAAATAAGAACTTGTGGGTTATTTTGCCGGTTCCATTTTTGGGGAGTGTTGTGAAAGCTACTAAATATATAGAAGAAAATGGAATAGAATAAAGAAGGGATAGATTTACCAAATGTTGAGCAGTAGAACAGTTGGCTGAGCTGCCTGTACTCCGTGAGATTTTAGGGAAGTAAAAAAAAAGTAAACCTAAGCCCCTTGGGATTTTCAAACCAACTTGAGATTTTCCTTTTATAGTGGAAACATCAAAAGATATGTAACTTTGTGAGTCTTTTTTTTTTAAGTTTTCCTTGCAATATAAAACTTTTGAAATAAATATTAGATATTTAGGGAGGTAAGTAAAGCCATGTGAATTTCGAGTCCCGATTTTAAATTGCTTAGATTATTTAAAAATTATATTACTTTATAATACTTTGTAAAAGGCTTAATTTTGTTTGATGATAGTGATGTTCTTTATTTTCAAGGAAAGGTAGTAAGGTTAGTGAAACAGCTTCTTCCTTCATTCAAATTTAATTATTTGGTAGATTTAATTCTTTATTATCTTATATATTTCCTTTAAAATATTTTATTTTATTTTATTTTGCTTTAAACACAGTTTCACATGTTTTGGCAAATATTATTTAATTTCTTCTTCCAGATTCATGTCCCCAATTAATTATTTAGCCAGTATTCATCTGATACACATTTTAGATTTTGGGCAAAAACTGTGAAAGTATTAATAGTTTAAAATATGTATTGCTCAAGATGTGACATACTTAAATAAAACAGATAACTTTTATTCCTAACAATAGTTTCTAAAAAAAAGTAATACAGTAATAAAGGTATTACTAATAAAACATATTTTGCCCAACCTGTGAAATAGTTTTTAAAAAGAGATACCCCTTTATTCTTAACAATTTTCAAAGAAAGATAATAAAGGTATTACTAATCTTTGTTATCTGAAATTATGGGAAGTAAAACTTCAGAAAGATTGTAAGCTTGTAGCAAAGGGCGAATTATACTTCTTTAAGTAAAAAGCAAGATAGGAAAAGAGGAGCGTTGATTGTAATTTTAAAAATTTAATGTACAAAGTTGCCAACTTTAGGGGTAGTGATTTTAAAAACTGTTCTTTCGAAATATATAAATCTGATCCTTGTGGTTCATTACAGAAAAGAAGATCAAATCGACAAATTAAAAGAAAAAAATATGCAGAGGATGCAGAAGGGAAACAATCTGAAGAAGAGGTTAAATGCTCTGTGAAAATAAAAAAGAATTCAGCTCCTTTGCCTGGTGAACAGCCTTTACAATTATTTGTGGTAAGACATATTTGGGATTGTGACTACAAAACATTTTAAACCAGCATAAAT
Organism: Avahi laniger; assembly: GCA_963575035.1. Classification (NCBI taxonomy): domain Eukaryota; kingdom Metazoa; phylum Chordata; class Mammalia; order Primates; family Indriidae; genus Avahi; species Avahi laniger. The sequence goes on from CAUYSK010060908.1 coordinate 46,086, forward strand.
TCTATAAAATACTTAGATTGTTTTTCCTCCTAAACACTGTTCCAACCTGTTTCCAGGATTCCATGTTATTAGTTGACAGAGTCATTCAAATCAGAAACCTAGGGATTCATCTTTTCCTCATTTTCCTTTGCTTCTTCATCCAAGTTGTCACCACATTTTCTACCTCCTAAATATGTATTCCTAAAACTCCTCCAAACTCTATCCTTTCTGGAGAATATTTCTAAACTACAAGTCTAATCACATTAATTTTCTACTGAAAACTCCTCTAATGGTTTTTTTTTTTTTAATTTTTTTTTATTTCAGTAGATTTAGGGGGTACAAGTGTTTTTTTGTTACATGAATGAATTGTAAATGCTGAAGTCAGGGCTTTCAGTATACCCGTCACCAGAATAGTGTACAAGGTACCCAATAGGTAGGTTTTTATCCCTCCTTCCACTCTCCTTCTTCTTAGTTTCAGTGTCCATTATGCTGCTTTATGACCGTATATGTCCTTTGTTTAGTTCCCATTTATAAGTAAGAACCTGTGGTATTTGTTTTTCCATTCCTGAAATATTTCTCTTAGGGTAATGGTCTCCAATTCCATCCAAGTTGCTGCAAAAGACATTATTTCATTCCTTTTTATGGCTAAGAACTACTCCATGGTATACATATACCACATTTTCTTTATCTACTTATTAGTTGATGGATACTTAGGTTGATTCCATATCTTTGCAATTGTGAATTGTACTGCAATAAACATTTGGGTCCAGGTGTCTTTTTTATAAAATGACTTCTTTTTCTATGGGTAGATACCCAGTAGTGGAATTGCTGGATTGAATGGGGTTTCCTAAATCTTGCAAAAATAATGATGCCTTTTCAGCATAGTATATTAAAGCCCTTTGGATTTTCTGGTTTCATCTCCTGCAACTTAGCTGTCTGTTTCATGAACATAGTTGCCAGAATGCCATGTTTTGACACCTCTATGCCTTACATATACACTTTGCTCTTCTATAATTCTTTTAGTCCCCCTTGTCTGCATTGTAAGCCACTCATTGATAGCTGAGTGAGCCTGGGACCTTGGTGGTAATACTGGTGGTAATAATGGAGATGATAATAGATTAAATTAGTTAATATGTGTAAAGTGCTTAGAATAATGCCTAGCACATTAAAAAGCTCAATATGGGGCCAGGTGTGCTGGCTCACACCTCTAATCCTAGCACTCTAGGAGTCTGAGGCAGGAGGATTGCTTGAGGCCAGGAGTTTGAGAACTGCCTGAGCAAGAGCAAGACCCTGTCTCTGCAAAAAATAGAAAAATTAGCCAGGTATGGTGACATGCGTTTGTAGTCCCAGCTAACTTGGGAGGCTGAGGCAAGAGAATCGCTTGAACCCAGGAGTTTGAGGTTACAGTGAGCTATGATGATACCACTGCACTCTAGCCCAGTGACAGAACGAGACTCTGTCTTAAAAAAAAACAAAACACAATTGTTTACTGTGATGATGATGACGTAGATGATGACAGAGACAATAACAATGGTGATGTATTTTTTCCATTTATGTATTCCTAATATTTATCATAGTGCCCGGCACTTACGTGAATAAATTTTTGTTGAATATTAGTGTTATTCATAAACACACAAAGTAGCAACTAAAAGATTTTTCTGAATGTGTTCCATCTTGTTTTTTTCCCTCACTATCGTAGGAGAATCCGAGTGAAGAAGATGCTGCAATTGTAGACAAAATACTATCTTGTAGAATTGTAAAAAAGGAAGTAAGTAATGGCGCATTACATTTTACACTTCATATTCTCTGTCCTGTTTAAAAGAGTCACAATTATTGATTTTATTTTCTTAGATATCACCTGGAGTGATGATTGATACAGAAGAATTTTTTGTAAAATACAAGAATTAGTAAGTATTTGAGTTAGAAAAATAATTGAAAGATGTCGACTCAAATATAAATTAATATATTTAATAACATATAAATATGTAAAGTTAAAATTATGCTTTTCATTTTTATCTATTTTTAATGATAATTTTTATTCTTTATAATTGCATGAACCTAAAAATCATTAAAAAGTGAAAAGGGTCTGTTTGAAAACCCTTTCGTGTTAAAAGTAAATGTTTTTTTCCCCAGAAAATGTTAAATATTATCAAAATGCAGGAATCTTTATAAAATATGCTTTTACAAATTAGAGACATTACTCATTGTACTTGTATTGTTGAACTTTTCAGATTTTACTGTTTTTATAAAAGACATTTCTGACCTACCTGTAGTCTTAGCTACTCAAGAGGCTAAGACAGGAGAATTGCATGAGCATAAGAGTTCAAGGCCAGCTTGGACAATATAGCGAGACCCCATCTCTTAAAAAAAGAAAGCATTTCTGATCTTTAAGTTTTTTGTGTCAGATGTACACAGTGTGATGATTTGACATTAGAAGTTTAAATTTTAATCTTGGTCATGGGTAAATTAATTAAGAGTTGATAATTGTGGGAAAATCATTACTCTTCTTTTTGTTCACTTTCCAGCTTTTCTCTATACCTCCATGAAAGCATTTTAAATAAAATTATGTTGGTGTCAAAACAAGTTAGCTTTCTGATCATGACAAAACCGTTTCTGTAAAAAAAATAAAAGATAAATCACATCTTGCTATTAAACTTTTAATCATTTTATCATTCTGTTTCTCTATGGCAAATTGTAGACCTTTTAGAGTACAATCTCCTTAGTATATAGTGATCACAATGACTTTATTTTATAATAGAAACTATATGGAGTCTATTAAATTAAATGAAATGATAAACTTTCTATTTGTAAGGTTGAAAGTCATATTTTGTATTGGATGTTCTGATTAAAATACATCTAGAAAAACATGGTTTTCTGTGTCATTCTAATATATTACTTTTATAAAAATTTTAGCTCCTATCTTCACTGTGAGTGGGCCACAGAACAACAACTTTTGAAAGATAAAAGGATCCAGCAGAAAATCAAACGATTCAAATTGAGACAAGCACAAAGAGCACATTTTTTTGCAGACGTAAGAAAAAAATAAATAAGACTATTATGTGTTGGACTCTGGACACATGTAGTATTATTTATCAAACATTATTATTTTAATTCTTAGGCTTCCAACGTTGATATTTGAATACAAATGCTATCTACATGTAGTATTTTTCTCTTCCCAAAATTAGCTTGAAAATTAGCTGGAACAGGAACACTGATCATTCAGAACGGTAGATAATGTTTGTACTTTTAAGTTAGCCTGTATTTCAATAGTTAGAGTTGAATGTGGGTGTGTTAATATCACAAAGAATTTATCAGCAAAGTTATTCAAATAAAGGAAGCAATAATGTAGCAAATAAACAGAAAATGGGATTTTTCAGTACATGAAATATATTGCATATTTTCTATGCCAGCCTTGTGTGTGTGTGAAAAGAGCATCATTGAAAAAATTCATTACCTTGCTAGGCCTCACTAAATGGTTCAATGTTCTTTCCTGCTGTAAATTTTTTTCATTCGAAATTTTAAAAAACTTTTTCTTTTAAACAAAATAGTTATAAGACAAATTCCCACACACATTTTAACTAGATTTCCAAATGTTACTGTTTTACCGTGTTTGCTTTATCATTTGTATTCTCTCTCTCTCTCCATCTCTCTCTGTCATGCACACACATTTTTTCTGAACCATTTGAAAGTGAATTGTAAATGGTTTAGTATTTATTTCCTAAAAACAAATACATTGTTTTACATAAAAATAGTAGGGTTAATGTTGATGTGGTACTATTATCTCATCTACAGACCTTATTCATATTTCACTAATTGTTCCACTAGTGTTTTTATGGTATAAAAGTGTGTGGATTTCTCTAGTTCAGAATGTAATCCAGCATCCCATGTTGTATTTAGTTGTAATGTCTTCTTTAGTCAAGTCTTTGTTTTTCATTTCTTGGACATTTTTTAAGAGTACAGGTCATTTATTTCATAAAACGGTCCTCAGTTTGGGATTGTGTAGTGTTTCCTCACAATTCAGGTTAGGCATTTTTTACAAGAACACCGTAGAAGTGATGCTTTATTCTCAGTGAATGCTGTCAGGTGGTGCATGGTAGCTGTTTGCCCCATTGCTAGTAGTTTTTACCTTTGATCTCTACGTTAAGGTGGTACCTGCTAGATATCTCCACCATGAAATTATTGTTATCTCCTTTGTAATTATTAAATCGACCTCAAAAATATGAGTATTCTAATAATTTGTCAGTTGTGAATGCTGGGAGGTCCTCTCAGCTCCTCAAAAATCTCTCACCTGTTTACTGTGATCTAGAAGTTCCTAATGAATGAGCTGAAAATTTTAGAAGGACTTAATTAGTCTTTAATTTTTCATGAAGACTAACTTTTCTTACCTGACTCGGATACAACATAAAAAGGAACTATGCAAATTTTCTTTTTTCTTTTCTTTTTTTCTTTCCATTTAACTAGTGAAGTTTCCTTTTGTATTGTTTGAGTTTTCTTATTGAGGTATATTTGATGATTGTATATTTTTAAGATACACAATCTGATGGTTTGATATACCTATACATTGTGAAGTAATCACCTCAAACTAACTAACATATCTATCACCTCAGTTACCACTTTTTTTTAATCTTAAAGTACCAAGTTACCATTCTGGTGTTCAGCATGGTACTTTGTTACCAGGTGTATCCTCTATAAAACCATAGGAGTGATAGTGTCATTCAGGAGAGGTTTAAGAGAGTGAAGAGAACTAAAGTCAGAGCCATGGAATACACAGCATTTAGAGGATAAGCAGAGGAAGAGAGACAGCAAAGAAAGCTGAGATGGCTGTTGAAAGTAAGACTTTCAGAGATGAGTAGGAATTAGCCTAGCAGATAAGACAAGGGACAGAAATCTAGTCAGACGAAAGAAGAATGAGGGTAAACACATGGAGGTGTGAAAGAACATGGAGTTTGAAAAATCATGTTTTTTACTTCTGGAGCATGAAGCCTGAGTTAAAGATGTGACAGGCAATGGGAGGTGAGGCTGGATGAAAAGATAGGATCCCGTTTATTCCACAAAAACTAATACGGGGCCGGGCGTGGTATAGCTCACGCCTGTAATCCTAGCACTCCGGGAGGCCAAGGCAGGAGGGTCACTTGAGCTCAGGAGTTTAATACCAGCCTGAGCAAGAGTGAGACCCCATCTCTACTAAAAATAGAAAAATTAGCCAGGCACAGTGGCACACGCCTGTCGTCCCAGCTACTCGGGAGGCTGAGGCAGGAGGATCATTTGAGCCCAGGAGTTTGAGGTTGTTGTGAGCTAGGCTGATGCCACGGCGCTCTAGCCTGGCTGACAGAGTGAGAGACTGTCTCAAAAAAAAAAAAAAAAAATATGGACCTGATCCCCTAACATGGTAAAGTCAGTGAAGGATTTTAAGCAAGGGAGCAATTTGTAAGATTTATATTTCAGAAAGATCACTTTGGGAACAATGTGAAAAACAGATTAGAGGGAGGCAAGACAGTAGTTGGGGTTGTTTGTAAAGGTCCAGGTAAGAAGTGAGAATGAGGAAGGAGGAACCAATCTGAGTTATGGTTAAAACTAGAATCTGTACGATTTGGTGACTTATTAGATGTGGGGGGATGGTAAAGAAAAAGGACTCTAAAATGACTTCTCCATTTCTGGCTTGTGTAGCTGAGTGTGGGCCATGGAGATGGAGCTGTGTTACCGTTAATCCAGTTAGAAAACACAAGAGCAGGTGTGGGTCGAAGAATAATGAGTGCAATTGAGTTTGAGGTAGCTTAAATAGAGAGTTTGCATTTGGCTAGGTAAGTGGGTCTTGAGCGTAGGAACCATCAGGTCAAGATAAAGAGTGTTTGATACGACTGAGAAATTAGCCTGCATGTGGGATGATTGATCTTTAACTCTTGCAACTCAAGTAAAGTAGCAAAGGAAAGGTATGGAGGCTGCTTTCAGGGTATTTTTAAGGAATATATCTTCTAGACTAACTTATTTGTCTGGAGTACCTTATTTTTTACTGCTGTTTGGTTGGTGTTATTATTTATAACATGATTATTCATAATATCCTTGGTATCTTTGGGAAATGAAAATGGAAAAATTCCATTTATTGGAAATTTAATTGAAATTAAACTTGTGTAGTGAAACGCTAGTAAATTTGTCTCTGCTTGAACCTTTCCACTTCTTTGATCTCAATTAAGTTACTTTTTAATTTTAGATGGAAGAAGAACCATTTAACCCAGACTACGTTGAAGTAGACAGAGTATTAGAAGTCTCTTTTTGTGAAGATAAGGATACTGGTGAGGTAAATATTTGGTAAAAATACTTTTTAAGTAAGTAAAACCTAGTACTTTTTCGAAGCTAAGGCCTAAAAACAGTAAAAAATATTTCATTTGTTTTTATTGATGTAGTTTAATACATTTAAGCTATTTTTTACTACTCTCTTTTTCAAAATGATAAAATGAAAAAAAATTTTTTTACAGCCTGTTATTTACTACTTAGTAAAATGGTGCTCATTGCCATACGAAGATAGTACTTGGGAACTAAAAGAAGATGTAGATCTTGCAAAAATAGAGGAATTTGAACAACTGCAAGCTTCAAGGCCTGACACAAGACATTTGGTAAGAACCTGTCTTATAAAGCTTCATAAAATCTTAGCACTTCTTTATTTAGTAAATTTAGTGTCTACTTTGAATTTTCTGTTTAGTCCTTGTTTTGTAATTAATACTGTGTTCTTTTTAGTTGCTATGTATGTATATTAATTTAGCTATTTTATTAGTGAATGATCCAGTTTTTGCTGTCATCAACAATGCTACATTGAACATCAAGCCCCTGTACATGTTTCTGTAAGATAATTTAGGAGTATAATTGCTTGGTCAAAGCATATGTGCATTTACAATTTTAATAAGTATTTCCTTGCCAGTTTCCCTCCAGAAAAGTTGCTCCATTTAATACTTCTGCCTCATCTCTGAATTTGTTTCTCATTACTCCTCTCATGTCATTTATATAAATGTCAACAATACCAATTCCAGTCCTAGTCTAGAATTATCAATTTTTTTCCTTAGTCTGTTTTATGCTGCTAAGAGTTATCAATTCTCTATTAAAAGAAAAGTGCATATTATGCCTACCCTTTCCTTTTTTCTATAAACCCATTGTTTCTTCAATAACTATATAGTTTCTATTTCCATAGTAGCTTTATTTTTAGAAGAACCTTTTATATAGAATATTATTTTTGTTTTGTTTTGTTTTTTTTTTTTTTTTGAAACAGAGTCTCACTCTCTTGCCTGGGGTGAGTGCCGTGGCGGCAGCCTAGCTCACAGCAACCTCAAATTCCTGGGCTCAAGCAATCCTACTGCCTCAGCCTTCCGAGTAGCTGTGACTGCAGACATGAGCCACCATGCCTGGCTAATTTTTTCTATATATATTTTTAGCTGTCCAATTAATTTCTTTCTATTTTTGGTAGAGATGGGGTCTCGCTATGGCTCAGGCTGGTCTCGAACTCCTGAGCTCAGAATGATCCGCCCGCCTTGGCCTCCCAGAGTGCTAGGATTACAGGCGTGAGCCACTGCACCTGGCCTATATAGAATATTGTTAAAGGCCTACATAAATTAAGTACACTGATTTCTTACTGATTATATGCGTATCTCTCCCCACCTCTGAAAAAACAAACAAAAACCTCTTGAGTAGATTATTGATTCTTCCAGTACAGAAACCATAGAATTTTAGAAGGTTATGGTAAGTTTGAAATTGCTAATAATTATATAGTGTTTTATTTCTTTTTAAAGGGGATTGCTTTAAACAGGATTGCTGCTATATGAATCTGTTATAATTTTGGGAGCCAACCAAAAGAAATTCACATTGAGACATGACAATTTTATTGAACATTTTTTCCTGTTCTCTTTCAAAAATAATTTGGTCGTAGAAATGTCTTTTTCCACTATTTTCCCATGTTAAGTTGACTAAAGAAAAAAAGAAACTTTTTTCTTCACTAAAGAGGGAGTTTATATGTGAAAAGACAGGAGCAGATTACTTTTGGATTGGCACCAGAGTCAGGAAGGCTGCCCTGATAAACATACTTTTGTATGTTTCTAAATATTTCTAAATATTCTATGGAAGAGATCATATTGTTTTTATAATAATTATTTTCTGATCTTATTTTATTTTCAAATAATGCCCATAGGCTATTACCAAAAGCATAGCAATTTGCTCCCATTCTTTTTAATTTCTAAATGCTATTCCTTGAACCAGGAAACAGAAACATCAACTAGTTCAGAGAGGAATGGGTCAAGGGATGTTGTGGAAGGGAAAGATTTTCTTTTTGGGGATGGGGACTATGCCTTGGTGGTAACCTGACCTTTAGCCTCTTCAAGTAAGCTGTTTCTTTAGGTCAGTAGTTCTTAACCAAAGGTGCACGTCAGAATCTCTTTTGGAGCTTTTCAAAAATCAGAGATGCCTTAGATATATAGTATAGTCCTTGGTAAAGAGGGCACAGCCAATAGAATTAATCCCCTTAATTAATGTAAAATTGATGACAATGCTAGTCTGTCCTAGGTAAATAATGTAGGAGCTAAGTGATTTTTTTGCCAGTCCATTACTGTTAAATAAAACAGCATATAAATCATGTATTTTTAGAGATTCTGTAACTAAAATTTTTCTGTGACCCAAAGTAAGGAAATATTAATGGTGATTGGGTTGCCGAAAAGAAACTATACAGAATATGATTTAATGTGGAAATTATTTAAGCAGTAATTAAAATATTATATATTTATTATTTTAAATTTCATTGGGTACCATTTGAAAAATGTTTCTTCAGCAAATCCTATTTGTATTAAGTAGCAGCAGAACTTCAATAAGCAGTTCTGTTTTCATTATACTGATAGCTTGTGTTTTGTTTTCATTTACAGTTACTATACACTTACTGATTATCCTGATAATTTTTAGAAGTGTGATTTTGTTGATTAGTAATGCTATAATATAATTTTAAAGCTGAAGACAATAGGAAACCTTTTGCTTGTTTCTAAGAAACTTGTTTATCCTACAACCTAGATACTAATTTGGGGCTAGGATAATGTTATTTCTTCACTTATTCAGGAATCTTGAAAATTTATGTTTTAGCTTTACAGAATAAATTTATGACAGCCCTTTATTGCTGAGAAAGAAAAATTATATTTGAATAAATATAACTGTATATAAATGAGTAAAAATTTTTTACATATAAAGTTATGCTTCAGTGTTTCTAGATTTCTTTTGAAAGAGATGCTTTGTTCTGTAAATACCAAAAGTGATATTATAGACAAAAGTGGTAATTTGTATGGTAGATTTAAAATTTATGTGAGAAAATCTGATATACATTATTCATCCTTTTTGCCTTTCTTTTTTTTGAGGCAGAGTCTCACTCTGTCACCCTGGCTAGAGTGCCGTGGCGTCATCACAGCTCACTGCAGCCTCAGACTGCTGGGCTCAAGTGATCCTCCTCCCTCAGCCTCCCGAGTAGCTGGGACTACAGTCATGCCCCCACACCCAGCTAATCTTTTCTATTTTTAGAGGGAGCAGAGTGGTCCTCGGCTTGCTGAAGCTGGTCTCAAACTCCTGAGCTCGAGTGATCCTCCCGCCTCCTTCTCCCAGAGTGCTAGTATTACAGGCATGCGCCACGTGCCCAGCCAGTCATTCATCCTTTTTGAAGATAGGTTTATTGAGGTTGAAGTGACATAGTAAACTGTGCATATTTAAGGTATACAGTTTTATAAGTTTTGCTTTTTCCTTTTTTTTTATTTTTAAATTTCTCATTTTCTTTCTTCTTTTTTTTTTTTTTTTACCTTTTCAGCACCACCCCACGATTTCCCTTTTTTTTTTTTTTTAAAAACTAGTCAAGTGCAATAGTGAGAAGGGGGAAAGTAGAAGGAGTTCAAACTGTAACTGACTGTGAGCAATCAAGTGAGATAACTCATAAGTTTTGACATATGAGACCATCACTATAATCAAGATAATAAACTACTGTACCCAAAAGTGTTCTCGTGTGCCACTGTATCCCTCCCTCATAAATCTTCCTTCTCTCTACCCCACTCCCCATTTCTAAGGAACTACTGATTTTTATGTCACTATCAATTATGTTTCATTTTCTATAATTTTATGTAAATAGACAGTATATGTTCTTTTTCATAAACGTAATTATTTTGAGATCCATGTCATTGCATGTTTTGATAGTTCATTCCTTTTTATTACTCAGTAGTATTTTATTGTAATATTCCATAAGTTTTGGTCCATTTACCTTTTGATGAGTATTTGTGTTTGCTCTTAGAAACAAAGCTGAAAAAAAAAAAAGAAAGCAAGCTATTATGAACATTAGTATACAAGTCTGTGTATAGACATATGTTTTCATTTCTCTTGAGTAAATACCTGTGAGTAAAATGGCTGGGTCATATGGTATGTGTATGTTTAGCTTTTTAAAAAACTGCCAAACTTTTTTCCAATTGGTCATACCATATTACATTCCCACCAGCAGTGAATGAGAGTTCTGTTGATTCACATTCTTGCCAAAACTTGGTATCATCAGTCTTTTTAATCTTAGCAATTCTAACAGGTAACTATGTGTTATTGCGGTTTTGATTTGCATTTGCCTAGTGATTTTCAACATCTTTTCATGTGCTTATTTACTATTAATCTTCTTTAATAAAATACTTGTTCAAATATTTTGCCTGTTTTTTATTGACTTGTTTATTTTCTTATTAAAGCTTTAAGATTTGTTTACATATTCTAGGTACAAGTCTTTTATTTGATATGCAATTCGCAAATATTTTCTTCCATTTCTTCTTTCCTTTTCATTATCTTAGCAATATTTTTTGAAGAGCAATAGTTCTTAATTTAGATGAAGTGTCTAGTTTATCTTTTCATACTTTTGGCATATCTAAGAAATCTTTACATAACCCAAATTCACGAAGACTTTTCTCCTACTTTCTTCTGGAAATCTTGTGATTTTAGGTAACATTTAAGTCTGTGATCCATTTTGAGTTAATTTTGTATGTAGTGTGCAGTTGCGTGGCTCAAAATTCATTCTTTGTTCAGGGTTATCCGGTTGTTATAGCGCCATTTGTTGTGTTGAAAAACACTCTTTTCTTCACTGAATTGCCTTCCAACTTTGTCAAAAATCAGTTGACTAAATACCTGTAGTTGTATTTCCGAACCAGTTATTCTGTTCCACTGATCTGTTGTGTTTTTTTTATCATCACATCAATTCTACATAGTCTTAAGTCTACAACTTTTATAAGTCTTGAAATCAGTCAGTGTAAGTCCTGTGACTTTATTCTTCTTTTTCAAATTCATTTAGCTATTTCTGATCCTTTGCATTTCCTTATGCTTTTAGACTTGGCTTGTCAATTTCTACAAAAACCTTGATGGATTTTGGTTGGATTCTGTTGAAGCTATTGTTTAATTTGAGAAGAATTAATAACTTAATATTGAGTCTTTCAATCCATGAACATAGTATATCTCTTTATTTAGCTCTTTTTAAATTTCAGCAGTGTATTGTAGTTTTAAATATACTGGTTTTACACAACTTTTGTCAGACACATTCCTAAATATTTCATATTTTGGATGCTATTTAAAATGGGTATTGTTTTTTAAAAATGTATTTATTATTATTGCCACATATAGAATACAGTTTACTTTTGCGTATTGATCTTGTATTATGCAACCTTGCTGAAGTTACTACTTAGTTTAGTTTTCTTTTGTAGATTCCATAAAATTTTCTATGTAGACAAATCATGTCTTTTATGAATAAAGACAGTTTTAGTTCTTCCTTTTTATTCTTGATAACTTTCATCTCTTTTTCTTTCTTGATTACACTTAGTAGAGCCTGCAGTACAATGTTGAATAGAAGTTGGCACAGTGGACATCCTTTCCTTATTCCTGACGTTAGGGGGAAAGCATTCATTCAGTCTTTCACCTTTAAGTATCATGTTAGCTTTGGTTTTTTCGTAGATGTGCCTTAACAGGTTGAAGAAGTTCCCTTCTATTCAAAATTTGATGAGAGTTCTTATTACGAGTCGATGTCGAAATTTTCAGATACCTTTTCTTCATCTGTTGAGATTATCATATTATTTTTGTTTAGTCTGTTGATCAGCATTCATTAATTTTCTATTTTAAACCCACCTTCCATTCCTTGTAAAAACCCTACTTGGTCACGATTTATTGCCCCTTTTATGTATTGTTAGATTCCATTTGGTAAAATTTTTTTAAGAATATTTGCATCTTTGTTCATGAGGGATATCGGTGTATAGTTTTCTTTTCTTATAATGTCTTTGTCTGATTTTGTTATCATGACTTTATAGAATGAGTTGGGAAAAATGTTTAATTTTCTGAAAGAGTTGTGTAGGAACTAATTTGATCTTTGAATGTTGTATAAAATTTCATCATAACACTGTACACTGTTATGCTTCTAGCATTATTTTAAAAACAATGCTTTTTGCCATGAGTGAGATATATGGAAGATTTAAACATCTGATATACATAATTCATTCTTTGTTTTTCCACAAAGGACCGTCCTCCTTCTAATATTTGGAAGAAAATAGATCAATCCAGGGACTATAAAAATGGCAATCAACTCAGGGAATATCAACTCGAAGGACTCAACTGGCTCTTGTTCAATTGGTACAATAGGTATGTAGTGTATCTTCACAGAAAAAATTTTAGTGTTGTTCTTTTTTTTTAATATGTGCCAAAATATATTATGTAAAATAGGTACCGATGGTGCTATATTGTTATTGTCATGAAGTCTTCATTATTTAAAGTGAGATTACCTCAGGAAAATATGTAAATTACATTTTAGCATTTTAACTACAGTTGCTTTCTTTAAATGTGTACTAATCAGAATAGAAGAAAGTTGATATGTTGATTAATAATAAATTTGAAATACCTCCTGAAACATCTATGTTACAGAACATTTTCTATGTTCAGCTTATCAACTCATGTTATTATCTGCTAAAAATTGGTTCTCGTTAGTGAGTTGTGAGAAAGATACACTTGTAAGATTAGATAGATCTGTTATTTAATGTTAAGTCTTCAAAGAAGTAGGTTGTCAGCAACTGATAAGAAATGGAGTATAAAATATAGGAACCTAGTAATCAATTGCCCCATTCTTATTAATTATTTTCCAAGTTGTTCAAAATGCTTTGTAGAATATATCTCACATTCTTTGAGATGAAAAGACAATTGCAAAAGAAGCAAAAAAGTGGTATCATGATTGAGAAAGAGTTATGGTAGTGTATACAAAAGAGAAAATAAAGGTGCTATTATTAGTAATAATAGCAAAATTTGATGACACTTTTATTCAAAATCATTTTTCTGTGTTTTTACTTCTCACATGATGCTTCTGAGTTTTATTTTTAACTTAGTAATGGTAAGTCACAAGATTCAGATGGAGGGAGAGGGACCTGCAGTCCTCTTTTTCCTGGTTTATATTTTTTAAATGTTAATCATCATTTTTCCCAAGAGAAACATCCAGGTAAAGTAGTTAAAACACTTTTTTTAACTTGTCTTCCCTCATCAGTATCCTTTCCCATTTCCTACATTGCCTATTTTAAACTTTCACCACTTTCTTCAAGCCCTTTATCACAAGTCTGTCCCCTTCACTCTGTGTGCGACTGCTTCCTAGAGAAACCTGGGGGATAGTAAGTGGATTTCATTCATATTCTTGCCTGCCCTCATATCCAAGCCTGCAAATGTATCTCCACCCATAGCCATGGTTACCTCTGTCATCTAGTACTGGAAGTTAAAGGGTCCTTCCCTAGGACCAACGTCGATGCTGCCACCTCAGCTCTTGACATGCCGTCTCTTCCAGTCTTCTCAGAATCTCACTTCACTTATCATCCTTCTTTTTTATATTTACTTTCAAGCCATCCCTGAAGATTATTGCCATCCCGTCAGTCTGTGAACAAATTTGGGTTGACCTATCTATAAAAAGAAAAACAAGGCTGGGTACAGTGGCTCGTGCCTGTAATCCTAGTAGGACACCGAGCTGGGAGGATTCCTCAAAGCCAGGAATTTGAGACCAGCCTGAACAACATAGTGAGACTGCTGTTTCTACAAAAAAAATAGAAATATCGAGGTGTGGCAGCATGCACCTGTAGTCCCAGGTACTCAGGAGGCTGTGGCAGGGGGATTGCTTGAGGAGTTTGAGGTTGCAGTGAGCTGGGATGGCACCACTGCACTGTAGCCCAGGCAACAGAGAGAGACCCTGTCTTGAAAGAAAAAAAAAATACAAACCTTCTCTTGGCTTTGCTTTTTCTTCTAGCTACCTTAAGCCCTCTTGGTAACTTCCTAGGCACGTTCCTGTGTAGAGTAGCCTGCACTAGCTCCTCTCATTTCCTCATCTCCCATTCTCTTTTCAGCCTGTTGCAGCCTGAATTTTGTTTCTATCTCCTTTTTGAAAGTCTTAGTTTCCCAATCTATGGGATACTTTTCAGCCCTAATTTGCTTCCTCTGCTGCATTGGATAGTAGGATTCTCCTTTCTTTTATAAACTTTTCCCCCATTCTTAAACTCAGCAACTTCCACAATGTGACTCTCTCCTAGCTCTCCAGTACCTGTGACTATTCCTTTAGGAAGTCTGCTGGTTACTCTTCCTTTGCCTGACCGTTGGATGTTATTTTTTCTTGTCTCAGGTTCTGTCTTTAGCTCTCTTTTCATATTGCATGTTTGTTCTCCCTAAGTCATTTCTATACCCCCCATTCCTTCACGTAGCAATAATTTTCTAGTGGTACCATGCTTTAACTAAGGTCTTGAACTCTAGGTCCATATTTCTCTTCACCTCTTGCTACCTGAATGTCTATCTCAATGATTCTTTAAACATAACAGATTCAAAATTAATTTTACTGTTTCCTGTTGCTTCCATGTCAAACTTGTTCTTCCTCTGTTTTCCACGTTAATAATACACAGTTCATTTAGTCACTCAAACTGAAATATGGCTGTCGTCCTATAACCGATACGTCTAGTTGGTAACTAGGTCCAATTCATTCGAACTCGTAATGAATTCTGGAATCAGTTCTCTACTCTTAGTCTCTCTTCTCTTAGACCAAGTGCTCACACTTTCTTCCCTGCACTGTTAATGGTACTTTCCCAATTAGTGTTCCAACTTCTAGTCACCTCACCCTCTAATACCCACAGTAGCACCAGAGTAAACTGTAAAATACAAACCTACTCTCATCGGGTTTCTTTTATAATTTTCAGGGATTCCCATTGCATAATAGAATGATGTTAATGACCCTACTTATCTCAATAATCTCCCTCTCCCTCTCCCTCCCCTCAAAACCATATTAACCAGGTTTGGGTCCCTCAGTTGATCATGTTCTTTACATTTCTGATCCTTTGCTGTGCTCTCCGGCAAAATCCTCCTCGTTACTGACCTCCTTTTTGAAGGAGGTCTTCTGTCATCTATTCTAGCCAAAGTTGATACTTACTCTTCTGAGCTTCCATAATCAACTATACTGATAATTCTTAACTGGCCACATGTCATAATCATCTGTGGAGCTTATTTTTTTTTTAATTACATCTGATTTGATTCTACTCTATACATCTTAAATCAGAATGTACAGGGAAGAGACCTGAGTATCTGTTTTTATTCCAAGCTTTGTAAGCTCTTCTAATGAGCAGCTATGGTTGAAAACCAGTGCTTTATTTATGCTTCTGTGGTGGCACATTGCATGACAATATATTTATTTGCATGTCTGCTCCTCTAATAGATATAAGTCCCTGAAAGACAGAGAACATGTTTTATTTCTTTTGTATCCCATCTTCTCATGCTGTCCTGATAGAAGGTATTTAATAAATGACTCCTGAATAAATAACATATTTAGTTTGCCTTGCTCTTGCCTTCTCATTCTTTAAAAAGTCAAACATCTAATGGGAAGTATCTTTATTTTGGAGCTACAAAAATTGTTAGTTGTCCCTTTGCAGGATTATAATAAAATCGTAATCTTGAAGCTACTGTGCACTTTAGCAACTTTTACATTTTTATAAATGCAAGTATTATTATTTGATCTTTGATTATTTTTGTATATTTATCTTTTAAAACATTGTAGTATACAAAAAACCCAATGTATGCGTGGATAATATATTTGTTTATTTCAGACGAAACTGCATTTTAGCAGATGAAATGGGTCTTGGCAAAACCATTCAATCAATTACATTCCTCTACGAAATCCTTCTGACTGGTATAAGAGGACCTTTCCTGATTATTGCTCCACTTTCTACTATTGCAAACTGGGAGAGAGAATTTCGTACGTGGACTGATATTAATGTTGTGGTTTATCATGGGAGCCTGATTAGCAGACAGATGATACAGCAATATGAGATGTACTTCAGGGACTCACAGGTGTGTTATTGATGATTTTGTTTATTGTCTGAAAGGCTAGGGCTGAAAAAGATAAATTTTACATACCAATTACCTTCAAATTTAAGACGGATTTTGATTGCCTACTTAGATCTTAGTTTAAACTCTTTTATTCATCCTTTTTTATTTTATAATAAATTTTAGTAACTGAAGAGAACAATGACAAAAGGCAGTTTAATGGTCTAGTACACCGTAATGAAGTATGTTGATTTATACAAATGTACAAAATTGATCTTAATCCTGACATTTTCAACTAGAATAATTATTTTACTAATTGTTTTAAAATACACATTAGATTTATTTTTAAAATAATAACTATCTCTTTGTCCTTTGGCTTTTTTTCCTACGTTTTTAAAATTGAAATCTTCATTGAACATCATTGGTTTAAATGCTTTTTTTTTTGAGGTGAGGCCATAGGTTCTCTTTCGTGTTCAATGGGTTTTGATTTTGGACTTTTAAAAAAATTTGGTTTGTTTTGTATACCAATACAGGCATACCTCCTTCTCTTCTCTTTCCCCTTAGGATTGGTTATTTCAGTAATGCAGTAACTTGATGGTTTTCTTCTCCCCTGTATTTTAGAGGCACATTTTCTATTTTCCTTTGGCCACTTATCTCTTTAGGCAAGGATTTCCTATTCCTCCTAAATACACAGAGGTAAAACAAAGAGATGACAATGTAATAAAGAATTGTCTAACAGAAAGTTAAGACTAGAAGATATGAAGTACCAGGTTGCAGTCTTTTTTTTAAATGCAAAATAGCCTTGGACAAGATACAGTCTTGAATGTTAATATGAATCATTTTAGATAAAAATCTTTATTAGGAAATAAGAAATAAAGTCAATAGATACAATTGACAAAGAATTATACTTTTTAATTGGAAAAAGTTTATTGCCTAACACTCTACCTCAAAAGCACCTTAATATTTTTCTTTTACTTATTCTGCTGTTCTAAAAATATCATTATAAGACATGGCCAAGGCATGGGGTATGATAGAAGTTGATATAAGATAATGTGTGTAGCCTTCTACTTTTGCCTCCCACCTATAACTGATTTTCTACCTATTTGAGGCTGAAAATGGATTAATTAACTGATTTTGTTCCTGTAACCTCATTTTCCTTCTACTTCCAAGGTCGAAACAATTACTTTTATACAAAATTAAGCATCTATATAATCCTTTAATTATTCCTCACTTGAAAACTATCACTTTTGCACCTTTGGAGCCTATAATATCTTAATTAGGTTATAGTTTGGTTCCCTTCTGTAATGTTTTATTATTCTTAATTCTACATTTGTAGAATTTTAGAGCTATGTTGATTTAGTTCAACCTTTTCAATTTTTACAGAAGGCACAACTAAAATCTTGAGATTTTAAGAGATTTTTAACAAAGTTACAGGTTTACTATATTTGTCATGTGAGTTTGGCATAAATATGATAGCCAAAAACCTGAAAGATTCTTGATGTGTAATAAACTGAATTGTATATATTAAATATTGTATTTTTTGGTAAATGTTAGAGATTCTAGAAGGATATTATCTGAATAGATTTTAAATTTCAAAAGATAAAGGTGTGTCATGTAATGAGATAAATAGATCCGTACTTCAAATTTAGAAATAGCTTTTAGAGTTAGCTCTCAAATATATCTTAATATAAATTAATTGAATATTTTACTTCTCTTTGTAAGTTATCAAATAGCTTCAAATTAAACTAGTGTGAAAATTATGCTAAAACTTTTCTAATTGCCCTGGGAAAAGTAACAGCAGTGATAACACTAATAATCACAAACATTTATTGAGTATTTACCATGTGCCGGGCATTATACTTGATAGCTTGCATATATTATGTCATTTAATATTTGTAATGTCAGCCTTGTAAAATAGATAACATTATCCCTGTTTGAAACATGAGGAAGCCGAGGCATAAAGTAGTTACATATGTTGCCGCAAAACCATGTAGCAAAACTGGGATTAGTAAACCCAAGTCAGTCACGCAAGAGTACTTGTTAAACGTGATGATATCAGCTTAACTGAATGTATTATATCCCAGGTTTTTAGAGCTGTATGAATGCCATAAATTTATAATTCATACCTGTTCTACTGGAGCTATTGTTCAATGTAATGCTCAGTATATGCAATCAACATGAACTTATCTAAAATTAAGTAGCTTAATATGAGTTAAAACCTAAGTCACAATTGTTCTTAACCTTTCCTTTCTTTTACTACCCAGTAGTTTGTTCTCAATCCTATTTAAACGCTCTCTTCACTTAGATTCCAGGACTTCATGCTGTCCTACATCGCCACTTATTATTTCTCAAGCCTCCTTTATTGGTTCCTTCTTCTCTGTATCTAAACTTCAGAGTGACCCAGGGCTCAGTCTTCAAACTCTTTTATATTTATAGTCATTCTTTTAGAGATTTCACTCATACACATAACTTTAAATGCCATCTGTACTGCTGGAAACTCCTAAATCTGTACCACCTACTCTAAACTCTTAAATTCCAGAGTCATATCCAAATGCCTGCTTAACAACTCCGTGTGGTTATAGCTAATAGACATCTCAAGTTTAACATGTACAAAACCAAAATCCCAAACTACTTCTTTTTAGTAAATAGCAACACAAACTTCCAGTTGTTCAAGCTAAAATTTTTAGAGTTAAATTTAAGACCTCTCTTTATTTCATTCCACACCTGTCTATTACAAAATCCTGTTGGCTCTACCATCAAAATAAATCTAGAACTGACCCCTTCTCATGGCCTCCGGTGACGACTTCTTGCTCGAATCACTGTGGCAACTTTTAAACCCGTCTCCGTGATCTTGTCCTTGGCCTCTGCAGACCATTTTCACCACAGCAACCAAAGGGACTCTAAAATATGTGTCAAATCGAGGCACTTCTTCTCTCAAACCCCTTCAGTAGCTTCTTGCTCAGAATAAGTGCCGAAGTTCTTATCACAGCTTTCAAGTCCCAATCCGGTCTGCCTCATCCCCTCCCCACTCACTGGGCTTCAACCACTCTGGCTTTCTTACTGCTACTGGAGTGCTGCCAAAGATACTCCCACCTTAGGGCCTTCATACTTCCTACTTCTTTTACCAAGAACGCTTTCTTTTATGCGACATGCTTCCTCCCCATCTTCAGATCTGTGCTCAAATGTCACTTCTCATAATGTTCTCCCAGCCACCCAATATGAAATTGCAGTGGTCATCTCCAACCTTATATATTCGTGTTTTATGTTACTCCACAGCCCTTATCTCTTTCCAACTTACTTATTTTAGGAAAATATTTGGTTTGTTTTCTTAACGACTGTATCCTGCATTAGAATCATTGGAATGTACATTGCAGTTAGATAATTATTTTTGTCTGTTTTGTTTACTGCTATGTCTCCAGCAACTAGAACAGGGTCTGGCACATAGACACTCAATAAATATTTGCTGAATAAATTATTTGGTTGGCTAATTATTCACTACTTATTTATCATTTGTGAACTCATAGATGTTAAGTAATAAACACTATACTGGACTCTCATTGGCCAGATTTTATAATGACCATTTCTTTCTTGACCAAAATTGTTATTATAATTCACAAAAATTATCATAAAACATTTTATCAGGGAATACTTTTTTGGATGCAGTTATAAATAATATAGTTATATTGGCATAATTTTTAACATTATTGAAAACAGCAATTTAACAGTTTCAATGCTAAAACTGCTCATTGTAAGGAAGTGTCTATTCATATATAAAAATTTCAGTGGAAAATGTTTTATAGCGGATGTCATTAGATGCCATTTGACAGGAATAAAAAATGCAATTAAGACATGCTAGCCAATTATTATATTTGATAATTTCTAGGGGCGTATCATTCGAGGAGCTTACAGATTCCAAGCCATCATCACCACTTTTGAAATGATTCTTGGAGGCTGTGGAGAGCTTAATGCAATTGAATGGCGATGTGTGATTATTGATGAAGCACATAGGTTAAAAAATAAAAATTGTAAACTCCTAGAAGGTCTGAAACTCATGAATCTGGTAAGTAACTTAATACCATCACTGTGACTTCAATTTCTTATCTATATATTAATAGTAAAAGATCATAGTCATAGTTAATGCTAAAAACTTATTTTTAAATTTTAGAGTATAGATATATCTGAATTCTGTGACAATTGAGGTTTTTTTGTCTTTAATTAGTAAGAAAAAAAATTATACCTGCCTTCCAAGACTTAAAAATATTCATGTTCTTTCTTCCAAAAAACTTTAGCAATTAATTTCTAAAATTAAGAAAAGGAAACCTCTGTAGAGTGCATACTGTTGAAAAGAAAATAAGACCATAAATTTTAAGCCATAAATTCCTTAATAAAAAGCCCTTTTGCCAAAGTTATAATATTCATATCATTTATGGTAAAAGGATAGAGTTCCTACATAATGCTACATGCTTAACATATGTTGGTTATAATTAATAATGAGATTTCTTAAAGTCATCTTTTTGTTAGTGTTTTTGCTCCTTTCAAATGAAAGTGGTTTTTAAAACATTTTGATTTTTAATTAAGATCACATAATTAGTACATGAGCATTTGAACAAATAAATGTACAGAACCACATACAATAAAAAATTAAAGTGCTCCCTCTCCATCTGTAGGGCCCCACACCCAATTTGACTCCCCACTCTAGTATTTACAGTTTGATGTGTATCTTTCTAGACCGTTTACTAGCATATACATATATTTACAGATATAGAGATACATACACAAATATTTAGTTTGGGGATTTAGAAGTTTTGTCAAATAAAATTTTAAATGATAATTTGTACTATCATTAAAAATAGTCTTCTGTTAGTATTATGTTTAATTTTTAATGACATTCTAGTTTAGAAGCATATTGCATCCTTTACAGTCTTGGATTGTAACCTCAATGATTTGACAATTTGTTCTTGTATAAAATGTTAAATAATGGTCATCCAAATTATAAATAATGAGTACTCTTTGGTATATAAATTACTGTGCCAAGAACGCTTGAGTACAAAACAAACAAATACCCTCTTTGTTCTTATAAAGTTTATTTCTTTGCTTCTAAAATTATTTAGAATTTTTAAAGGCATGAATGGGTAAAAATTAATAGCATACAAAATGAGGTATTACAAGAATGGTAAAAAGTTTTTAAAAAGTGGTTAGGGTAGTACATTACTGAAGATTTGTGGGTAGAGATATATTTTGAGTTAACTCTTGAAAGTTATGGCCAGGAAAATGCTTGCTTTTCAAACACTGAAAATTTGATAACCTAAGTCAGTTTTCATGTAATCTTAGTACTGTGATGTTTGATGTGAAACGTTCTTTCTTTATGTAGGAACACAAGGTGCTTTTGACCGGCACACCTCTCCAAAATACAGTTGAAGAACTATTTAGTCTTCTTCACTTTCTTGAACCCTTAAGATTTCCTTCCGAATCAACATTTATGCAAGAATTTGGTGATCTGAAAACAGAGGAACAGGTATCCTATTGCTCTTTGTAAACAAGTTCATCAGATTTCTTATCATTATAATTATTTTTTTGTGTATAATTGAATATGCACTTATTCTATATCTTTTTATCTTTTTATTCAGGTACAGAAACTTCAAGCTATCCTGAAACCAATGATGTTGAGACGATTAAAAGAAGATGTGGAAAAGAAATTGGCACCTAAGGAAGAAACCATCATCGAAGTGGAACTTACCAACATTCAAAAGAAATACTACCGGGCTATTTTGGAGAAAAACTTTTCATTTTTATCCAAAGGAGCAGGACAAACTAATGTACCTAACTTGGTCAATACTATGATGGAGCTCAGGAAATGCTGTAATCATCCATATCTTATCAAAGGTAGCTAAAAAGGGTTACAAGGAATATTTTTTTCTTTCAACAAATGCTAATGAATACAAACAAAACACCACTGCAGCTGTGGCAGAGGTTACAACTCTGTGTTCTTGTGTTCTGAGGGATTACACACGTTTCAGAATCGGGGACAAGGTGAACGACTTTGTTACAGTGTCTGGTGTTAGCACACCAGGTGACAAGAGCAGGCGTTTGTTCAGTATGATTTGGACTGAAATTCCTCCTCCAGTTTAATCTTCCTCATGGACAAAGACAGCAAAACTCATCTTCGGGCGTTTGCATTTATATTTCATTCCTGGTTTCCTTCCAGTCTAGGTACCACAATTAGTGTTTCAGTTTTTGTGCTATAATAATGTGATTTTTAAGGTCTTGACAGGTTCAATACCAGTGTTCTATCTGTACAATACTTGGTTTTTTTCACTTATTCCTGTGAATATACTCCTAATTACTCCATTCGAGACAACTGAAGTCTCTCTTGGAATTCTTGTACTCTTTTATGGCTAGACAGGCAGAGGGAAGGAACTCAGAGAGCCTCTTTAACTCTGACCTAGACTCTCTGAAGGAAGTATGCAGCAAGAACCTGTAACATGACTTCTCTTTTAATTTTTTCTTGTTTCCATGTTTTGATGGCTAACAAGATGCGCATAGATACATCTAGATTAATTATGATCGTTCTTCAGTGATGGCCACTGCTAAGATTGGTATTTAAATATTAGATGTTTGTTTTTAAAATATAACTTACCAGGGTTAGGACCACAGTTTCATTAATGCTTTCCCTAATAACATTCATTAAACATTTAGCAAACATAAATTTATGCAAGGCATTACGCTAAGTGTTTGGGAAATAAAAAGATACTTAAGATATTGTCAGTGTCGTCAATGGAATTACAGTCTGGTTTGGGTGGAGATTTAGCCAAAAACATAAATAATTCTAACGAAAGCAATGTGTATTTCTTTGACAGGTGCTGAGGAAAAAATACTTGGAGAATTTAGAGATACATATAATCCAGGTGCTTCTGATTTTCATCTTCAAGCAATGATCCAGTCTGCTGGTAAATTGGTCCTTATCGATAAATTGCTTCCCAAAATGAAAGCAGGAGGTCATAAAGTGCTCATCTTCTCTCAGATGGTACGCTGCCTTGACATCCTAGAGGACTATCTCATACATAAAAGGTAACGCATACTGTAATCCATTGACTTGTACTATGAATTATACTAAGTTTATGTTATTAAGATTTGTGCAGCACTGTACTGTAACCCAACTTATTATCTTTCTCTTTACCTAGATAAGAATGCATTCAAATCTATAAGTAAAGATTGCTTAGGATTATGTGTTGTGTGTTTTCCTAACCTGCATATGTTGCAATAGTAGGTGGGGCTGATGAGACTGATTAAGAAAACCCTGCAAATTGATAGGTATTTGTTGACCTGGGAATGGGGTTACTAGTATATATTTTACTTGATTTGTAAACCTCATGGTAATGTCACTTTAAGTGGTCTTATATTTAAGACAGCCATCTTCAAAATTGAAAAAAGTGATTCGATGAGCCTGTTGAATCTATTTCATTGTTATAATTAGAACCTTAAGTTGTACTTTTATTCTTATTCACTATGTAAAATTTGTTCATCCTTTAATCTTTTCCAATTTGTTTAATGTGAGTTTTTTGTTTTGTTTATTGATACATGACAATAAGATAGTCTTAACTATTGTCTAATGAGGCCAGGTATGGTGGCTCATGCCTATAATCCCAGTACTTTGGGAGGCCAAAGCGGGAGGATCACCTGAGGCTAGGAATTTCAGACCAGTAGGGGCAATGTAGTGAGACCCTGTCTTGACAAAAAATAGAAATAAAAAAATTAGCCAAGCATGGTGGCATGCGTCTGTAGTCCTAGCTACTCAGGAGGCTGAGGTGGGAGAATTGCTTGATCCCAGGAATTCCAAGTTTACAGTGAGCTATGATCATACCACTGTACTCTAGCCTGGGTGACAAAACAAGACCCTGTCTCAAAAAAATATATATATATATTGTCTAATCAGTATTTAGGCTATGACAAATAGCATATTTATCACAGGATATTTTATCAGAGCATTAGAATTCAATCCGATATCAACCTATTAATATATTAATATAAGGGAATCAGAAATTTTAGCTCTAGATTTTAATTCAATAGATTTTTGACCTTTATAAATAAGGAAATGTCTATACTGGTTTATGTTATCAGCAATTATGTAGTTCTTTGTTTTGTTTTGTTCCTTGTTCCATTTTTATTGTCAGTGTTCTACTCCTTTAGCCTCATTTCAAAATGTATGTTATTCTCAATTTTATACCATGTAAGTGGTAGGAACATTGAATTGCAATATTTCTAAAAATAGCCATTTTCATATTTTCTTGATGTCCTTACACAATTCACTTATACAAAGATAAAACTGTACTTCCAAATTTCTGTTATAATGAATTTCATGGAAAACCCCAAGTTTCTTTATTGTCATAAGCAACATTATTAGAAGTCATATCTCCATTTTGCAGGTAGTAGAGATAACAGTGGAATTACTGTTAAACTAGTAAATCATGTGTGGAAATAAGTGTCTTGAACCAGAGGAAGCGTGGCAAATGTCACATGTATATCACTTACATTCCTCTTCTAGCTCCTAAATTTTTCTATACTTTGTTTTTATTGGTGTCTTGTAATTTTTGCATTTCGTACATGTTAAATGGGGAAGGATAAAAGAAATTAAAAGATAATCGCTTTATGGTAATGACTGTGAAGAATTTGCCAGCATTCCAGTCTGCCCTCTGTAGGAGATAATGTAGAAGCAAGTGTTATCAGTTGGAAGCGTAACACAGATTAAGGACAAAAATATTCCTAGACTTCTTGTATAAAGTCTTGTGAAAATCTCTACTTCTTATAAAAATAATTTATTATGAGATCAGGAAAGTAGTTTTTATGGACTTTTTTGTTATTCCAACTTCTTAAAATGATGCTAATTATAGTGCTGTTTTTCCCATACATCCAGGAATGCAGAGATTTGTGTCCTTATATTAGTTTGTGTTTCCTCCTTAGCACCCACACCAAAAAGTATAAAGCCATAGAAACTAACTGGGATGATACTGCTGCTTAACTTTACAGTAAACATAATGTTGCAGGAAAACAGACTTTATATTTGATAGACTGTGTCTTCATTTTCGTTGTATTCATCTATCTAAATTTATTGCATTTTATTTCATAGATACTTATATGAGCGAATTGATGGCAGAGTCAGAGGGAATCTTCGACAAGCTGCTATAGATCGATTTAGTAAACCTGATTCAGATCGATTTGTTTTCCTCCTGTGTACCCGAGCTGGTGGGTTGGGCATCAACTTAACTGCGGCTGATACATGTATAATTTTCGATTCTGATTGGAATCCTCAAAATGACCTTCAGGTAAATAAATTCCGTGGCTAAGAAGAAATGTAATTTTTTAAAAAAATCATGTTACTATTTCCGGTAATCCATATCTTTTATTTTTATCTCAACAAACTAATATGTATGTTTCCCTATGAAATATCTGTGCCAAACAGGTGAAATTATTTTAATTTCAATATAACAAAATATACTTTTTAATAATATGTCTTACTAACTTGTAAGAAAGTACTTGAATACAGTATTTTTATTGTTTAAAGAATATTGTGTAAATTTGAGAGAGACCTAGGCTCTAAGAATAACTTACTTGTAATAAAATTTTCAGAATTTTAATCCTTAAAAATAAATGCTTATCCTAGTTTTATCTTCTAATCATCATACAGTAGAGTAAGCATAGAATTAAGAGAGAGTATAGTATGACTTTTTATAAAATTTTAGAAAACAAAGGTGTATATGTCAGTTATGACTATACTTTATAGAAACATAAGACTATTAATTAGAGTGATCAAAGAGGGTCAGATTTGCAGAAGATGAGCATCTAGGAGGGATAGATATGAGAAGAGAACAAAGTATAAGAGAAATTCTTTTATTATTCGTGGTAGTCTTAAATGTACTACAATTTATATTATTACTTTTCTTTTAAAACTAGTCAAGTACATGGCCAGGCGCGGTGGCTCACGCCTGTAATCCTAACACTCTGGGAGGCCGAGGTGGGCGGATTGTTTGAACTCAGGAGTTCGAGACCAGCCTGAGCAAGAGCGAGACCCCATCTCTACCAAAAATAGAAAGAAATTAATTGTACAGCTAAAAATATATAGAAAAAATTAGCCGGGCATGGTGGCACATGCCTGTAGTCCCAGCTACTTGGGAGGCTGAGGCAGGAGGATCGCTTGAGCCCAGGAGTGTGAGGTTGCTGTGAGCTAGGCTGACGCCACGGCACTCACT